>CAUYTI010056516.1:0-73157 GCA_963575145.1 Galago senegalensis
CTCCAGGAGGAAGAGGGTGTCCTGCCTGGGGGAGCTCCAGGAGGAAGAGGGTGCCCTGCCTGGGGGAGCTCCAGGAGGAAGAGGGTGCCCCGCCTGGGGGGGATCCAGGAGGAAGAGGGTGCCCTGCCTGGGGGAGCTCTAGGAGGAAGAGGGTGCCCTGCCTGGGGGAGCTCTAGGAGGAAGAGGGTGCCCTGCCTGGGGGAAGCTCCAGGAGGAAGAGGGCGCCCTGCCTGGGGGAGCTCTAGGAGGAAGAGGGTTTCCTGCCTGGGGGAGCTCCAGGAGGAAGAGGGTGCCCTGCCTGGGGGAGCTCCAGGAGGAAGAAGGTGCCCTGCCTGGGGGAAGCTCCAGGAGGAAGAGGGTGTCCTGCCTGGGGGGAGGCCAGAGCCCCAGGAAACTGGGAGGCAACACCAGGGAATAGTGGACAAAGAAACACAGTGGACCCAGCATTCCACACTCAGAGAGAAGATGTCTCAGAAGTGAAGGAGAAATCAACCAAAGAAACCTGAGCAAATTTAGAATCAATGGGTGAACTCCACACACAAAAATGTCAAAGGACGTTTCTCAGGCAGAACAAATATATCAGAGTAAAACTTGGATGTACAAAAAGAAATGAAGAGCATTGGAAACAGAGTAAATGAAGGAAAATTCAAGTCATTTTTTACTTTATCTAAGTGATAAAGTGTAAGTCAGGGCATGGAAAACTATTTCCTGCTGGTTGGATCTGGCCCACCTGTTCTGGGATGTGAAGTTTTGCTGAGAAACAGCCACACCTGCCACTTTCCTGTTCTCCATGTGGTCTCCACGCTCCATCCTGGAGGGCTAAGAGACACTGAAAGGCCTTTAACACCTAAAATATGCCATATCCTGCCCTTCAGTAAAAATTTCTGCTGCTCCTTGGTCTAAAGGAAAGAACGACGTGAAGTGTGTGTTTGTTCTTGTCCTGTGTTTGTA
Source organism: Galago senegalensis (assembly GCA_963575145.1). Taxonomy (NCBI): domain Eukaryota; kingdom Metazoa; phylum Chordata; class Mammalia; order Primates; family Galagidae; genus Galago; species Galago senegalensis. Next base: position 952 of record CAUYTI010056516.1, read on the forward strand.
GTTCATGTAAACACAGGTTATGAGAAAATGGTGCTCGGGAGGGAGAGGGGTTGGCAACGTGGGTTACACGGGCCTTCCCCTCCACAGAAATGGGCATGTGATCATTAAAGGTAGATGGAAATGTCTCTTAAACCCCAGGATATTGCTAAAATAATTTTAAAAAGAGTTTTAAGTAATTACTCAATAAAGGAGGTTAAATAAATTTTAAAAATGCCCAATTAACAAGGAGAACACAGAACTGAGGAAAAAGGAAATAAATTCAGATGGAAAAAGTACAAAATAGCCGACTGAAACTAGCAATATATAGGAAGGGTAATACAGCATGAGCAGTTAGGCTCATTCCAGGAATTCAAGGCTAATTCAAATCGGAAAATCATCCGTATAATTTACCACATTAACAGACTAAAAAAGAAAAGCAGCATAATCATCTCAATAGACACAGAGAAACCAATGAACAAGATGTAACATTCATTATGGAGCCTCTCAGCAAAGAAGCAGGAGACGAGACTCCTTAACCTCGGCCACAGGCATCTTCCACTGGGTACTGAGGCCCTGAAGTCCTGCCCTTCACACCGGGAGCCAAGGACACCCACTCTCACTGCTTCTGCTCAGTGTCATGCTACAAGTTCTTCACAGGGTAATAGGACAAGAAAAATAAATGAAAAGCCTGCAGATTGGAAAAAAATGCAGTTATTTTTATCTGCAGATGATATGATTGTTTATGTAGTGAAGTTTTTTAAAAATCTGCAAAAAAGGTCCTAAGAAGTGAGTTGAACCAAGTCGTAGGATACAAAACAACAGACAAAAGTCGACTGTCTTCCTACCCACCAGCTGGGGGACCAGTTTCTGGCCAAAACCTCTGTCTCCGTGTGACTGTCAGGGTCAAGTGCCAACAAGGACAAAGGCTGCCCCCAGCAGACCCGGCAGAGCTACCCTCCATGTGGCAGGTTTCCTGACAGCCAGCACCACCGTCTATCTGAGGGGACTAGTGTGTAAGGTCTCAGCTCCCTGGCCAGCCACCCTTATGAATATTTGTATTCCCAGCCCCACGGAGAAGACACTTTCCTGCCTTCACTCAGGCCCCAGATCCTGAAAGCAACAGGAACATTTTCCTCGGAGATCCCTGGGCAGTGAGAGGACCTGTCCTCTGGCCTCTGGCTCATGCTCCAGCCGACTCTCTAACAGCCTGACGGGCATCTCACCCTTGCAACTCAGCTGTTGCCTTAGGTGGCTACTCCAGCACCTGGCATCTTGGTCTCTCAAGCTCCCCATCAGACAACTATTCAAATTTGAAGGGAAAAAGCTACTTAAACTAATACACACAAAAAAGATATATGTAAGTATAAATCTAACAAAATCTATTAAGGGTCTATACATTATAAATAAAACACTAATGAAATAAGCCAAAGAGACTTCCTTCCTACATAAATGGAGAGACATACCATGTTCATGGAGAAGACCTATCACCGTTACGTTGCCAGTTCTCCCTGAGCTGGCCTATAAATTAAACACAATCTCTGCAGGATGTTTTATAGATACGGACAAATGTGCACAGAAAGGCAAAGCAAGTAGAAAAGCCCTGGCCATTCTGACAAAGGCCTCACATCACCCAACTTCGAGACCTGCTATCATGGTAGAGTGATCAAGGCAGTGGGGTGTGGTTGGAGATGGACACACAGTGGAGTACACAAATGGACCCACAAAAACGTAGTCAATTGACTTGTACAAAGTGGCAACATTAATGGAGAAAGGATGCTTTTTTTTTATGTTGATTGAAATATTGGACTTCTCTATGCAAATAAATAATAAATGTTGACATACACTCTATACTTTATCCAAAAATTTAACTCAAAGCAAATTTTATGCCGGCATTTAAAATGTACATTAGCTGGGAGTTGTGGCAGGTGCCTGTGGTCCCACCTACTCAGGACGCTGAGGCAAGAGGATCACTTGAGCCCAGGAATTTGAGGCTGTTGAGAGCTAGGCACTCCTGCCTGGGCAACAGAGTGAGACTGTCTCAAATAAACAAAATAAAAATATAAAACAATAAAACTTCTAAAAGTAAAACCTATTTGACCCAGAGTTTGGTGACGGGTTTCTAGGTATGACACCAGAAGTATGAACCATACAAAAGAAACTGATAAATTGTGTTTCATCGCGTTCAATTGATAAACTGTGATAACTGTGTTTCATCAAAATAAAAGCTTATCTTCCATGAGAAACACTTTGTTAAGAGAAAGAAAATAAAGGCACAGACCCGGTAGAAAATATCTGTTACAAGTTAGGTAACTGAGTAGTTAAGAATCCCACTGCTCATGGGAACAGGACCCAGACATGAAAGTGGGGAGGAAAGGCAGAAATACTCACAGGTATTTTTTAAATACTGACAACACACTCGGTGTCCCAGAAATGCACTCCACATGCCTGGGTCTGTGCTCGCTAGCTGAGCACCATGGACCCGGCCAAGTTGAGGCCACTTCTCCGGTTTCTTTCCTCACCTCCTGTCAGATCAAGGCTCCCTCTGGGAAGAGAGGGCTGGGGTGTGGCCCCTCTAGCAGCTACACTCCAGAGTGCCATCCTCCTGCAGCTCTCCATGGGAGGAAGTGCTACAATTTCTACAAGAGACCCCCGTTCCAGAGTGACCCTGGGCCCCCCAGGCATGTGGACAGTGGAATCTGGCTACAGTTCCTGAGGAATTAGCCAGGACGCCACAGCGTCCATTGAAAGGCAGGGGCCCTCTGCTTATCTGTTGCCAGGACTGATCTAGGAACCTACTTCTGCTCTTAGGGAATCCTTATTGCTGCAAAACTACACCCTCGGGACATCAGGGACTGACTTGCTAATACCTCCGAACTTGAGGATATTAAGGGTACCTGCACATTGAATCCTTATTCAGTAGGCAGCTTCTTCAATGAAATGGCATCATTTTAAGAGAAGAACAAGGGCAGATAAGGCTTATTTTTATCCAGACTCATGTTTGTGCTTGTAAATTCAGTCTATTGTAGAATTTTATTCCTAATTACAGGGCCTGGCTACTAGGACATTAGTTCAACCACTCCCATGAAGATTGCTCAGCTGATTGACACACCACTTTTAAATCGAGCTTGAGGGGCCAACTGCCAGGGAAATGAAGGATTCACCTCAGCAGCCTTTCTTATCTCTCAGGATTCACCCAAAATTTCACTTTTCACAGCAATAATTCCTGACTGCCCGGGTGAAGTTGGGGATCTCAGTTGTGGGTGTCCAGTGCCTCTCAGTCCCCGATGACGCATCGCCCTTGTGTTGTCCTAGCCAATGACCATTCCTTCTCTCCCACTTAAACTCCACTGGGCCAGGGTCCACATCACAGCTGGACTCTGAAGACCCCCCAGGCCTGTGCCCCACCATGCCTGCCCCATGGCTGCAGTCTAGAAACCCCAGGGTTCTAGGGCCTATCCCTGCACAGGGTGGCCACCTGGGGACAGACAGGCCCAGGGCCAACCAGAGACCTGGCAGCCTGTGTCCCACCAACATGAAGGCCTGTGTGTGGCTGGGAGAGGCCAGAAATACCTGCTGTCCTCTGTCTGAGCGTCTCTCTCCCAGTGGACTTCTCATATGCTGGTTTGAATGTCAGTGAGAGAGGTGGGTGGCTCGGGGTGCCAAGAGGTCTCCTCACAGCCCTGACATTGTGAACAAGCTGGAGAGGACGGACCTCTGCATGCTGTGGCAGGTCCCTTCTCACTAGTGACAGCATAGCACCCCACACTTGCCCCCCTAAAACTCAAACCGAGGCCTGAGCCCAAGGTGGGTCCTTTTCTACATCTGGGAGAATGTTGTGGAAGTGGGAAGTGCTGCCAACAGCCGCGGGGCAGACAGCGTCTCCTTCCCACACCAAGTTTCCAGGCCACCCCTGGGGCCAGTGCCTGTGTCCTGTGTCCTCACATCCAGAAAGAGAACGGCTCACCTGGGCTGGTCTCCTGCCGCTGATCAAGGGAAATGGATGGCCTGTTTCTTTCTGCATTGGGCATGGAGCCACAGGAGTCTAGATTTTCAGACTTAATTGTTCCGTCAAAGCAAAGAGTGATCGTTATATATTAGGCAATAAACTAAGGAGCCCAAACGTCCAGAACCAAGCTCTCTTTCCTGCTTCTTGGACTCCCAACCTGTTAACTTACTACTCTTCTTCAGTGGCCGAAATAAGAAACTGAGGGGCAATTCCAGAACCTTGTCTCTGGGACACTGTGCACTCTTCTCTTCTGAAGTGCCCGTCAGTCCCTGTGACCAGTACCCACACGGCCGTCAACACCCCTCTCTGGACCTGCACAAGCACCAGCGTCTCTGCCCACCAGCTTCCCCTGTCCCTCCACCTTGGACACGCCCCACACGAGCACTGCCCTGCAGCCTGAATAAACCATAAAACCACAAAACCACATGCACATTCTGACCAGTGTGTCCTGCCTGTCCACAACTGCTTGGGGCCAGGAAGAACCCAGTGCCCTGATTCCTCTCCTTCTGCTCCTTCCTCCCCATGTCTGCAGGACAGTCCTGGAGCCCTGGGCCACACTCTGGGCTTCCTGAGCCCTCAGAACATGCAGCTGGTTTGATTTAATTTCTGTGTTGGTCCCTCTCTCTGGAGTACTGACCCCCAATCTCACCTGTTCCTAACACCTGAAAAGCTTTCTTATTATTCTTCAAGATCCAGCTCACATTCCTCTCCTGTTTAGCCTTCCCTGGTCCCAACAAGTCCTGCCAGCTCCCTTTAGTGTCCAGCCTTTGGGTCCCCGTCCTCTGCAGGCTTCCAGCTCTCAGGAGTCCTTGGCAAATGCCCATCTAGGTGTTCAGAGGGACAGACACTCAGAGTGTTTTTTGTGAGATGAAGGAATATTTGAGTGGGAGGAGAAGGAATGGATAAATGGATGTGTAACTTTTAAATTAATGAGTAAAAACATGTATCTCTGAGAAAAATCTACTTCCTGTGTGTTTGAGCCTATGGCTGTGGGACCAGCTGCTGCTGTGCCCTCCTTGTGGGCCCTCAAGGGGGAATTCCATGCGGCCACACCCAGCTGCGTCAGCCAGGCAAACTGCACCATTAGGACATTATCAGACAAAACAAGCCATTCTGGGCCCTGACCCTAAGAAAAGAAAGTGATAAAATTAAAGGAAAACTGTTCTCATTGAGAGAGGAAGAACAATCACTGAGTCCTGGAAACAAATGTCCGACCCTCATTCTAATGCTGATGAGGACACTCCACCTCTTAGCTCTGTAGCAGCCAAGCCAGGAGCAAGGTGCTCCTCTCCAGTGCCTTTCTCAACCATTTCTGTGCAGAAGCGGGAAAGTGAAGCCATCTCACCGTGCACCGGCTCCTGGTGGGCTGCGCTGCTGGGCACAGCGGCCCTGTGTGGTCAGTCTACATACAGGTGTGTGGGTGCAGAAATAGACCTTTAGAATACTCATTTAAGGCAGGTATGTGTAAGATTCAGACTCGACACTACACTATGTATAGTATACACTATGTTTTCTTCTCACCATTTGTTGTCAACAACAAAGTAAATTACTGACTTTGGGGACTTCTGCCAACGCAGTGGGTTGATGGGGTGTTCTGCTGAAGACACCCACAACCGCACCTGCTGAGTTCCTGAAGCGTGTCAGCAGGAAAGTATGACCAAGGACAAGAGCACGGTCGCGAGGACGAGGACGAGGGACACAGATGCCGAGTTATTGTCTCCCTTCAGGAGACCGAGGGCTGCTCCATTTGGGAGAAGCATGAAAGTGATAGGAAGCAGATGTGAGACTGGGGTGTCAATCTCGTCTGAGCAGGTGCTAATGTGTTGTAATTATCCCTTCTGGCAGTTGGTGTTTAGGGTTTTGGTTCCTACCTAGTCAATCACAGCTGTAATTGTTAAGCTACTTACATAGCTAATATGCTGGGTAATAACCAGATAGGATTTAATATTTGACATTTTCCGTCAATTACCTTTCTTCTGACAAACATCTCCCCTGCACCAACCTTATCTGTAGGTTGGGCTACCTCATGACTTTGGGGTAGAGCAAATCGTACTGCATGGCCTAAAGGGGAACAGAGGCACAGAACTGGCCGGTCACCAACCTCGGCCCGAGAGCAACAGCCTCAGTGCTGTGGCCTCGTCCTCTGGATGCCAATTGTGCACATGCTGGTTGAATTATTTTCAAAGCTGTTGTTCTTATCTACCCTCACCGGGGTAGGGGTCATCTTGTTCCCCTGTGCACTAAGGGCAGGCTGGGGTGCGGCAGGCTTAAATGCACAGTCCAGATGGGCCAGACGGCCAGTCATTCATAAGCTTGCAAAAGGCATCATTCCAGTTTTGTTGAGGTCCATAATTAGATCCCCCAAGGGTTTTACCTTTCAACATCCGCCCTAATTTTAACAGCAAAATGAAACAGAGATGAACATGGTAATGGGAAAGCTGTCAGACTCCAATGTGATTGGCCTTAGCTCTGCCAAATTCTAGCAAAGGAAGGAAATCACTTCAACTGTCTGAGCCCTGGCTTCTTTCTCTATGAAGCAGGTCTCCATGGAGACTGGGCCAGGTAGCCCCACCCAGTCTCAGTCACGCCCAGGGCCTGCTCCTGCGGGCTGCTGCGGCACCTTCCTGGACCCAGGATTTTGAGAGAGGCTCAAAGCAGGGGCCAGCCAGCATGTGTTCCCACCGACTAAGGCAAGCAAGGACATTTCACCATATGGGGATGAGAGAAGTGGATCCCAGAAGGTGGACGTCACCCATGGTGGGGTCTGTGGGACATGGTGGCCACTGATGGGATGTCAAGGCTCCAGAAAGCCCCCAGGCCTCTGCCGGTCCAGAGCATGGCTGATTCTGAACACAGAAGTTCCATGTGGCCACATTTCACTGAAGGGCACCAATAAGGGTACCAAGAAAGAGCCTGAGGAGTAAGGCTGGGAGTCCATTTCCTCGACATTATGGTGCCCCCAACAGGGCCCATGGGGTCTGACGGCTCCAGAGAGCACAAGCCCTGTGGGGGATGGCAGGCATAGGGAGAGGTCCCAGGCCCCAGACGTCAGGAGAAAAATTTTCCTTGTGGATGTTCTTAGCCAAGACGCCAGTGGAGACTCCAAGGAGTTTCTCTAAAAACAGATTATATACATTAATTTAAGCCAGAGGGCACAGGCACATACACACATGTGTACACACATGCACAGACACAGATACACATATATATGCCACACACATACACAGTAACACATTTACATATATACACACACACCAGACACATACACACATACATCCATACACACAATACACACACGTGCAGGTCAAGGGCTATCCTGAAAGTATCCGGCCACAGAATATGAAAAATAGGAACATGCATGGCAGGATACTTTCTGGATAGCCCTCGTGTATACGTACACAAACACAAACACATGCCATTGCACACACGCACACATATGACACACGATCACACACATTCACACGTGCACACACGGGTTCACACAACACACATGTGCACACACCAGCACATGCACACACATCACACAATGCACACACGTGTATGTACACACACATTACACACATGATCACACACATGCACACAAGCATGCATTCAACACACACCCACACACACATACTTCTTGGCTTTCTAAGATCTAACCAGTGAAATTTTGGTCTGTCACTTGCCCTGAACTAGCTTTTTCTAAGTTGTCCTCATGATCTGTGCTGTACAATCCTGAGAGTTTTCTAGCCCTCCTCCCCAAGCTCAGCTTCCTCCACATCTAACTGCAAGTTTTGTTCTTACAATCAATGACACCACAGGGGAGGTGGACATGGCACTGCTGTGACCCCCCAACTCTTCTCTCTGGGTGGAGTTTGGCCATGAGGCCCTGTTGTGCTCGTATGCTGAGACCTTACTTGAAGCTGTATCCATGTTTGGGTGCATTTTTTTATTTTTGAGACAGGGTCTCAAGCTGTTGCCCTGGGTAGAGTGCTGTGGCATCATAGCTCACAGCAACCTCCAACTCTTGGACTCAAGCGATCCTTTTGCCTCAGTTTTTCTATTACTATTAGTAGAATAGTAATCTCTTTTTAGTAGAGACAGGGTCTCACTTTTTGCTCAGGCTGGTCTTGAACACGTGAGCTCAAGCTATCCACCGCCTCGGCCTCGCAGAGTGCTAGGATTACAGGCATGAGCCACTGAACCGCAGCCTGCTTTTTTTTTTTTGAAAATGAATTTGTAGATAGCTCCAAGGATCATGAAACTTACTATTTATGTATTTACTATTTATGTATAAATATCAAGATGAAGTGTAGGTAATGGGAATATTTTTCTTTTATATAATCTAACTTAAGAAAACGTAGCCAGGTGTGGTGGTGCATGCCTGTCATCTCAGCTACTTGGGAGGCTGAAGTGGGAGGATCTTTTGAGCCCAGGAGCTGGAGGCTGCAGTGAGCTGTGATTGTGCCACCATACTCTAGGTGGGGCAATAGAGAGAGACTCTGTCTCTAAACAATAATAATAATAATAAGTAGGAGTATTTAACAGAAAATAAGTGCCTATAAATATTTTCAGATACACTCTCTTGATTAGAAAAGTGTAATTTGTTCTCTTTTTCAGACTAATTGGCAATAAAGCAACTAGTTAGAAATACTACAGCAGCGACTGTCACACTATCTTGAAAACAGTCTTTGCACGGGTTATTAAGTGCTCTCCTGTTTCCAGGGGACCCTGCTTAAAGTTTAAATCAGAAAAGCTGTGGCTCTGACAACCAAGCAGCATTAAGACTTCAAAGTAAAGAAAATGAAGCTGGACCTCATCATTTTTCAATAAAATGCGAAGTCCTGTAATAGTGCCCTTTTAAGCCACTTGGGACTTTTAAGACTTCAAATGAAATGCTATTAGCACAGACAGATAAACAATTTAAGCTGCTATTTGCCTGGGGTGATATCCTTATGATTTACAATGGGCAAAGGGAATACAGCAGCCTAGGTGTTCAGAGCGAGCCCAGACTCCACCACCTGCCCACACGCCTGCCCCACAACCCACTGTACCACAACCACTCTGCGGACAGCAACTCCAAAACCAGCTTCTGCTTTCAGTTTTGAGCCATAAATGAATGTGAGATGAAAACATTCAATGTGAGAAACTTAGTATTTTTATTTGAGTTAAGAAGAAAGTACAGTTTTGGTTTTGGTTTTGCTTTAGCTCCTAAGCAAGATTGCCAGTGGCGGCTTTAGCTTGGAGGTAGAGAAGGTTGAGCCCTCATGAAATGCCCTGCTTAACCTTGCTGGAAATAACCGAAGACATCTGACTGCCAGGAAACTTCCTCTCCGCTAAGGAGGCTGCTGCTCCAAGGCGCGTTGTTAAACATGGCAGCAAAAATGTGAAGAGTGGAGAAAACAGATTCTGCCCTCCATGCAGTGGACAGCAGGACCCACCAGCCTCACAACTCTCCCGACAGAGGCCGTCCAGAGTGTGGGGACAGCAGAGGCTAGTGGGGTCTGTGCAGCTTCTCTGCCGCCCGCCATCTCCTGCTCCCCATCCGCGCTGCCCCCAAGGCATTGCAGTGACCCAGTGGGTGATAGAGATGCCAGCCCAAATTAACCTCTGTGGCCCAGAGAGGCCAGGGCATGAGTCTAGACAAAAGCCTGGGTGGCGGCCTATGTCTGAACAGCAGCAGCATCTCGTCTGTAAGCGATGCCGGCACCTCAGGTCCAGCTGGCGCAGGCCCATGCAGCACACCAGCACACCGGCACACCAGCCCACATGGCACACCAGCCCACGCGGCACACGGGCCCACACCAGCACACCGGCCCACGCGGCACACCAGCCCACACGGCACACCAGCCCATTTTTCTAAGTCGCTGTTCGTCTGTCTCCTGTTTCTGCCTGGGCCACCATTGTACTGTAGGCAGCCAGAATAAAACATGCCAGATAATCCTGGCAGAGAACCCAACAGCTGATGAATTTAACTTCGCTGCACATAACACACCGGGCTGAGGCGGCAAGGCTGTTTAGAAGATTTTGTTGTTCTAGCCTGTGAATTTTTCCTTGCTTTAACCTGAGAGATAAAGGGGCATCTCACAGACAAACCAAGCCACTACCAGTGAAATCCAGGGCACTTTCTATTTCCCAATCTATTTAACACTTCGCTCAAGTCAAAAAAGTGGAACCTGGGTTTGCCGCTGCTATCCAAATAATCAACAGCCAAATAAAGCACAGTCACAGCAAGTATTTAGGATTTGGCTGGTCCAGCTATTGTCCCTTTAAATTGGGGGGAAAAAAGAAAAAACATTCTGCAAGTTCTACGAGGAAAAAGAATGTCACATTTGTATAGACCCCAAATCCCCTCTGTTTAAACAGGTGATTAATATCAGTTCCTGTAGGAAATTAAATTCGGGCAGAAACAGCAACATGCGAAGCAGATATGCAGATTTCTGGGCAGAACGGCCATCTCTGGGTAAGGGAGCCGCTGATTAATCTGCGTCCTCGGAATACACAATGAAACATGGGGCTCTCCTAGACTGCACAAGAAATGACTTCTCCCTCCCCACAGGGAGGAGAAAGGGGCCAAACACAGGGGAGTCAGAGGGCTGTGGTGCCATGTGCTATGTGTCTGTGAGAGGCGAAGCTCGGGTACTTGTTTATTTTTTACTTCTTTTATTTTTTAGAGGCAGGGTCTCACTATTTTGCCCAGGCTAGACTCCAACTCCTGTGCTCAAGCAATTCTTGTCCTCCCTAGTAGCTGGGACACTGGGACCACAGGTGTGTGGAACTGGGTCTGGCCCAGGCGGACGTTTAGAATACCTTGTCACACTTGTAAAACAGAACTGCCTCCTTTAGGCCTTGCCCCTGGCCCCTGACGGAGGCGTCCCTAATTGTTTGCTAATATTAAGGCTCCTAATTCCACACACCTCCAGACCCCAGCCAGCTCCCCAGGGCAGGACCTGGCTGGCACACACCTTCTCAAGTGCCTCCTGAACCAATCTTGCATCGGTTTGCTCTTCAGCTTTTGTTGTTGGTTTATTTTGTTTTGTTTTTCTGAAAGACTAAACGGAATAGGTGACTTTTTAAAGCATGATGCTGGATACTTAATTTTCAAATGTAAATTACTCCTTCATAATCCAACCCTCCCATCATTCCAAAATGTCAACGTGGTCATAGCATCTGGCCTGAAGTGAGCATAAGATTTTTGATCATTGAATAATAATGTCATTACTTTTTTTTTTTTGAAAAAAATATTTACAGCAAGATGCAAAATATCATTTTTATTGGGATTTTTTTTTTTTTAGTAGTTACTGGAAACCTAAGCCTATTATTCTGAACCACTCAGGGCCTCTCCAATAATTGTATAGAAGTCGGCATTATGCTATATTATTAAAGCTGTAATTTCCTGCTGAATCTGTCTGGATGTTTCTTTTTATCACTTGGCAATTTCTATCTAGTTATAGCATAATTAAGTTTCCTGACCCTTGCTCACTCTTTTAACAGGACGCTTAGAAATATCCTAGAATTGCAGATCTTCAGGCTGATGCCCCTCTCCCCACACAGTAATGGAATAAAATTATTAATCCAGTAATTGTGCAGAGCACATTACTTCGCACTGAATGTTCCTCGTTCTCATTCTCTGTTAGTGACAATCATGGAGGTGCAAATCATTTCTGCAGGGAGCAGGCCCCACCGAGCTGGTCTGGAGCGACCTGTGTGGCTGTGATTATGTGCAGGCTAATCCAGTGCTGCACACCAGCAGAAGGAACAAAGTTAATAAAACGGATACTTTCCCTCCCGGACTTACATGCCGGGATTAGAGTCGATGCCATGAGATGAACTATGCACCCAGTACACAACTGTGCGCGGGTCCAGCGGACTCTGGCCCAGGGCACTTCGCAAGCTACCAGAAGCCCGTCTCCAGGTCCTTTATCAGAAATAAGGGGGATGCTTTGCTGTTCATCGTGTGGGTCCCTAAATCTTAAGGACTGCAAATTGTGTCCCACTATCTGTGCATGTGCAGACAGGTGAGAAGATCCTCGAAATGTGCACCACAGCTGCCCAAGCACAGAACACCCACCCGAATGCCCCCAGACAGAGTAGCACGCATACTCCAGGTGCTCCGTCCTGTGGCTCCGCCTGCATCTTGGAAGAAAGACGCCATCTCAAGACGGTGTAACTACAGAGCCTCCCTGGGTGCTCCACACCAGACCTGCCTGCTGGGCCCTGTGAAGTCAGCGGAGCAAGACGCCAGACTGTTTCGCTTGTTTAATAAAATCCTTGTGCAGCCCTGATGGCAGGGAGGATAAACGGCTCAACACGGCCCCATACTCATAAAGATGGTACAGGTGTGACTCTGAAGCAGTAACAGGTTTCTAAGCAAAGTGGCCTTTGATCAGGAATGTTTATTTACATGTAAAATGTGTCACTATATGGTGAAAGTGTGGCATCCGTGTTCCGCGAGTAGACAGGCTGTATGTTTGATTGTTTCAGATGTGTCCTTTGCCCTTCTCAGTCCCCAGCACGGCTTTGTTTCTGGTGCGAGGTGAGGGCCAACAGCAGTCCCAGAGCAGCACGCCACACACGAGCTGCCCACAGGCGACAGGTTTACAAAGTCAGTCCTGCAACTTCCTCCCACATGTACATAGAGAAACACACGCATTTCATTCTGTGATAAGTCATAGTAATCAGTCAGTCAACGTGCTGACCCGCCACGCACTGGCGATGGGTCTGCTCACAGCCTTACACTGCGATGAGTGCTCTGGCCTGTCGTTTCCTGCACAAAACAGGGGGTTCATTTCAAATCAACTGCTGTGAAGGGGGCCACTAAGGTCACTGGGGAGAAAGTCGGGTCAGCTATATGTTGACCAAATTGGTTTAAATCAATAGTTCTCAACTGGAGGTGATATTGTGCCCCAGGGGACATTTGACAATGTTTGGGGGTGTGGCGTATCAAGCAGACAGCCGGGATGCTGTCAGATGTCCAGCAATGCACAGGACAGCCCCTGTCCCAACTCAGAATTACTTATCAATGGGGCCGAGGTCGAGAAACCTGATTAAATGGACACAAATCAGTTGAAAAGAAAAATGTCTGCCCTGAGCTCTCAAGCTATATTCTCATCAACACCAGATACAAAGAAAGCTCTAAACTTCCTATTCTCCTAACTTCCCAGCTGCTGAGATTTAAACACAAGAAAAGGGCAAACTGCAATACTTTCAACTCTATTTTTTTTTTCTTTTCTGGGTAAAAGACAGACTGTCACTGGAGGTGAATGAGAACTTAGGCACTTTGGCCTCCATACCTGATTTGACTAGAAAATTGAAAATGAGATTAAAAACCAAGTTATCCTTTCTGTGGATGCAAATTTAACGGTAGGATGTATAGTATATTATCTGCCAGCCTGCCTATACGTAGAGATATAGAACGCGGGGTATTATCTGCGTCTGTGACATTCGTATACTCCTCTTGGACGACAGCGGCAGTTGTTCATATGTGTAGGAAGCTTAATGGTGAGAAAAGATGAGATTCAACATGTGAGTATAGAGAGGAAAGTACAAGCCCCTTTTTCCATTTTTTTCCACAGGATGCATCAAATCTCTTTTAGTTTCAAAGATTTCAGCCTCTGAGCCTAAAGAAATGTATCAGCAAGGGCAATTTGATAACCTCTCAGCTACAAACCGCGTCTCACTTCTTAATTTTGGGGAGTAGAGCAAATCGGGACTGACTTTTGTTTTCCTGCAAGCCTAGAGACACAGCCGATGAAAAGTCACATATGGGGACTGTTTGGTGGATTTTAGCTCCTTTATTTCAAAATTCCACAGGGAAGGAGACAGTCACAGAGCTCCCTTTCGCAGGCTCTGCATCAGCTACTAATAAACATACGTTTGTGGGGAGAAGGCATGACGGGAGGAAATATCACTTAACTTCCATTGTTTCATTGATAAAAATGATCTTGGAAGAGAAGAATATATTAACTGTTTCCTTTGGTTTTCCATCGAGGAGGTTGAAAGACATTTCTAAAATAGATCTATTTTCTTTTCATTCTACAGAATAATGCATGAATGATTATAACATATGCTCTATCTCCCGTTTTTTTCTCGCCAGTGGAAAAGTGCCTGACATTGTAATCACAACTTGTTGGGTTTCCAATCTGATCTGTCCCATTTTATCATGGTAGTTAAACGTCCATTCTTGTTCGGTGTGATAAATGTTATGGCCATTTAACAGTAACGAAAAAGAGAGACATGTTAAACCAAATATTGCTTCAGATTGTGTCTTTTATTCTCCTTTATCATCATATCTTAATTTATAGTATAATCATCATTATCACAACTGTCAGCCTCATTTAACCTTGCCTGATCTCCCATGATTCTCTGCTGGCAGGTCTGATTGCCTGCCTTCTGCTGACTGGTTGATAATGGCTGACTGATTAGCCCTGCCCAAGAGGAAGACAATGATATATAGAACAGTGCGGCTTGCTCTATATATTAATGAGGAGCTGGCAAAGCTTTGATAAGGCTGCGGAATAATCCATCAGTGCGGGAAGGAGCTTGTAAAACTGGAGGAACATTTCACGGGAAAGCACCTGGGAAGGATGTAATGACCCAGCAGCTAAACGCCCGTCAGCTGTCTTCCCTCCGCTGTAATGAACATCAGATAGCAGGTGTATGGATAACCCAAGGAGTTTATCAACCCCAAATCCAGTCGCACTCTCTCCACATCGCGCCCGGCACTCACTGTCTTTTACAACATATTTAGCGAGCCAGCAATTAATAGCTCATTTTCCTTGGCATTAGGAGCTGTTTATCTTCCAAACTAGCTCTTATCGGAGGCTGTTACCTGTGAAAGGCATGTGGCGCTGACTCTTTGTGCTCTGGCTGTTCCGCTTACTCAGCGGAGGCTGTTTCACCATTAGATACAATGCTTCAGATGGCTACTTGAGTTGAATGTACCGTTATTACAGGTATTATATGAAATTGCTTGTGTTATGTGAAGGGGATTATAGAGGTTCTGGATCAATAACTTCAGTGGATGTTGGGAGTGATTACAGTGCTCTGTCAATTTCCCCATTTGGCTGTCACTGTTGATTCACAACACACCACCTCTTTTATTCACATCAAATCACTCATTTCATTGGTAAATTCTATATATCTCAATTTACTTTAAGTAGCTGATTTGTGTAAAATAAAATGACTTTCTCTTCTGTGTGTGCAACAGACCTAATTCTATATAGTAATAAACAGTGTAAACACGAAGGAGACTCTTTGTCCTTTTCGAAGCATTGCATGCAGCACGGTGCCTGCTGGCTAAATAAAGCAGCTGTAGTCGAAACATCCCCCTCACCTAGGCTTTGTTTAGAGTAGTCCCAACCTCTTCATCGTGCTTTATTTCATAATCATGGCACAAAACCATAAGCCTGCTCATCTCTGCCAGTGCAAGTTACACACGCCCCCAAAGCAGGTGCTTCCTGTGGCTCCCGTCCCACCTCTGCTCTCCGGCGACAGGTGGGCTGCTGCAAACCCCGGCCCCTATGTGGCTGTGCAGACATAGTGGCCACCCTCAAAGCTCAGAATGCTCACCAGTCCAGGACAGAGTGGCCAGGTGCCGCTGCCTGACCATCCCATTTCCATGTCTTTCCCATGTGTGGATGTGTGTGTATGCGTGCACCTGCCGAATAATGGGATGTACTGTCAGAACTCAGGATAAAAAGCCCCAAAGTATCTGGTGAAGTGAAAAGTCAAGGAGACGCTGGAAATGTTTGGGACTAAAGTCTAGATTTTCTGTGTTAAGAGTAATTCTCTCCAAAGTATTCAGCCCAGAAAAGATGCTAGGCAGGTCCAGTCCTACCCTCCCACACGCTTGTGCTTGCCGGGACAACCCTTCATTTGGGCCCTGACTTTGAACCTCAACTTGACCTTCTCTTCTAGTATTTGACACTTCTTTTCTAGCATTTCTGACCTAAAAGATGCTCTTGGAAAACTGTGTACTTTTCCACAAATAAATAAAACTTACATAAACAAAGTATTTACAAAATCATCAAAGGCAATCCCCCACAAAGCCTCCCCCCAATAATTGTCTATGGCTCAAACAGCCAAATGAATAAACCACTAGATTCGCCAACCTATTAATGTGCACAATTTCTGGGTACTGAAGCTATTCAAATAATAGACTAGAGAGGAGGGAGAAGGATGTGTTTATTGTCTGTCCTGGCATAAAATGTCCTTTGCATAAAAATATACAGATTAATCCGCACATCTGCGGCTTTCACAGTTACTCATTCACTTCTGTATATTTTTGATATATTTTGCACAAGTTATAAAGCCAAGAGAAAATACAGGATTCTGTTTAAAATGTAATAAAAAAATCTTCATAAACTATGTATATATTTTCTGAAAAGCCCTATTGTCCCAGAGAGCATAACATTATTTAATATGCAATTGAAATAAAAGACTTTCAAAAGCTGCCTTTTCTCTCCCACTGCAAATCAACACCTCCAATGCAATATTCCAGGCTTCTGATGTCACGGGGTCTGCATGATAAAGGCACAGGTTGGACAGAGGAGCTAGAAGGTTCTGCTCAACCTAGTATTCACCAGCAGGGGAGATGGGGGTGGGAGAGGAAGAGGAGCAGGCAGCTCCCCAAGAGCAATGCCTCGGGCAGAACAGGCCTCTGGGCAACCCAGCCATTCCCAGCTCCCTGCACTGTGAGGCTCCAGCCACTGTGTTCCTAGGTCTCTTCTTCAGCATGTTTGCTGCAGGCCTGCCTGAGTGCCAGATAGTCATCTACCATGTACAGACACGAGTGACCAGAGCATCATCTCCATTCGACAGATGACAAAATGCAAATCCATGTCATTTGCTCTGAGGAGTCTGCAGGAGAAGGTTGGGCTCTAATTCCAACCTGTTGTCCTCTAAAATCAGAAATGATTTCATTTCAAGCACACACATCAACTAGGGTTGATGATTCGATCTACACCACAAACAGTGTAAGCAGAGGAGCACACCTTGTCCAGGATGGAGAAAGGAGGCAGGAGAAAGAGACGCAGACACGGTTTGAGGTAAGCCCTGCCCTCAGGGAGCAATGGTCTAGTTGGAAGACAAGACAAAAAGAACTGAGAACTGGAATTACAATAAAATTTAAAGATTTAAATTTAAAATTTAACGATTTTAGCACCATAATAGACACAATACTCTTAACTGTCTAATTAGGTTCACAGGGGCAATAACTTCTATAAATCGGCAGAAAAGTTCACTTTTAGGCGGAGTAAGCAAGAAAAGCGTTACAGATCATGTGGAGTTTTATCAGAACTCGGCACACAAGGATAACCACGCAGTCGCAGGTATTCCAGGGCAAACACAAACCCATGCGATTATTCTTAATGGAAAGTTGAGGTTGATGGGAAATTACGGCATGGACCTGGCACGCAGGCTGATGGATGACAAGCTGCTGTTTGGAAAACTCTCGCTTCAAAGGAGCAATAATTCACTTTTAAATAGCAACTTATGAAAGACAGCAGCCTTTAATATATAACCCCCTAGAGTTAGGTCTGACATTACACAAAGGACATACATATTGCATAACCATTTTCAAACAATAACAAAAAATTCAAATTAAGAATTTATATGCAGCCACCAAATTTGCTTAGGGAAACAATGCACTTTGACAAAGTTACAGAAAATACTAATTTACCCATCGTCAATTAAAATTCAATTATGATTTTAATAACAAGGCCAAAACAAAGGGACTATCCAGAAGGCCGATGTCTGGGCAAATATCGGGGTGAACTTGTGTAGAGTGAGCTGCGGACCCAGAGCTGCGTCTCTCCCCGTGATCTGTCCTAAACATAAGGCAGACGTCACCACAGAATTGGAGCTGCACAACGTGACAACATCTAGAATTAGGGATGAGGGAAGGAGGCCTTCTCACAACTCAGGGACCGTCCTGGCCTGGGTGGTCAGGAAAGACAAAGCAGGTGTGTAACAGGTGCGTGTAACAGGTGCAGTCTTTGTGGGCTGCCTGAGGAGTGTCTGGTCCATCAAGGTGGGAACTCCTTTCCCGGCTCTGCTCCCTCCTGGCGTGTGGAGAAGGCAGCCTGGCCCCGCAGCGCCCGAGACAGTGAACCCATAAGGAGCCACGAGCTTGCCTGTGGAAGTCTTCCCAGTTTAGCACACAGCAGGCACTGAATAAATGCCTTTAGAACAACTGAAGATGAACAACCACATTAATGGGGGGAAGTTGTAGAGAGCCTTATTAGTTTCCTTGTGTTTGTCCAAAATAAAGGTAATTTCATAATTATTAGGAAATTATTAATGGCATAACTTTGGGACAAGAATTCTCTTAAATATGAGTTTAATGATGGTTTGTAGGCTTTTACCCGTTTGTTATACAGTCTTTATTCTGAGGGTGACCAATATGATTTAGATTAAAAAAAAAAAAACATATTAGGACCCTTAAAAGCTGCACTGGCTTCTGTATGATGTCGGTGCCATCTTGAACCCTTTCTTCAACACCCTGCAAAGACTAGACCAGGGTCATCCAGAAGGCACACTGGCTGGGAGAATTACCAACCAGGGCAGACGATGACCAGGAGATGAAGATCTCCTCATTTTTACTTAGCTGTGAATTTTATTTTATCACAGTTTTAACTTTGCCAGAACAGAGAGGGCAGAAAGGCTCCCGGCAGTGAGGAACACCCATGCTCAGACCCCCACACCAGTGGGGGTCCAGCAGGAGGCACATCGCACAGTGACTCTCCACTATGCCCTGGACAGAGGGGAAGGCTGCATCCCAACTCGCAACCTCTAAAACCAAGGACAGCAGTGAGCACATCGAAAAAGACTTTCTTTCTTGCCCCGTCTTCTCCTGAACTTCCGGTTAGCAAATACTAATTATCATTAACTTGGCTACTACTTTTAAAATCTAGGGTTTTAGTTTGTACTCTATGGCCAGGACAGAACACTTAATAGTAGGCAGATGGAGAGAAAATAGTTGTGCAGATTTGGGGTGACACATTTAAATAGTTCAGATGTAAAATAACTGAATACTTTGCCGATGAGAAGCAGTTTCTGACCACAGGCCGGTGGTGTTCAGCATCACTTGATGTGATCAGGCTGAGACGGGAATGGGCCACTCTGCAGTGAAGCCAGTTACCGTGCCCTACTCAGACTGCGGTCCTTCTGGGGAGAATTCTGTTTCCTTGAGAAGAGAACTCTTTAGCCAAAAAGTGAGATGAACATAAAGACTACAACAATAAACCATCACCTCCGGGGAAAGCATTCCCACTTGAAAGAAAAAGGGAGGAAAGGGGAAGGCAGGAGTCCATCCAGCTTGTAGGTAACCCGGGACTCTGGAAGGCAGGAGTCCATCCAGCTTGTAGGTAACCCGGGACTCTGCTTCTCACTCCGCATTCCAAATTCCTCCCAGTTACTTTCCCTGGTCTGCCAAACATCTGACAACACAGGGCTCTTCATCTTTTAAGGTTTTTTTTTTTTTTTTTTGCCTATTACTATGATAAAGATAATAGTAAGAAGCTTTGTCCCCAGTTTCTTAAAACAAAATGCACTCAGTCTCTCTAAATCTGCATTTGCCTATTAAAACTATCACCTCGTTTTCAGGGACCCAGAACTCGGGCTTCTCAGATCTGCAGAGCGGTGTTTACACTAAAACATGCTGTCTCTGTAGCCGCGTGTCCAGAGGAACTTGGGACTTCAGAGTAGGGGCCCTGTCCTCATGTGAGCAGCTGCCCCGCGGGCCTCACCCTGGGGAAGGAGGACGGCCCTAACCTGGTGACAGTCTAACATTCGAGGCAGCCGCCCAGAGAGGACGGCCGCCTCCCTGATAAAAATGTAACAAGCTGAACAGACGTCCCTTTTATTCCTCTCATCCTGAGTTTTGCTCCTCTCGGGCCCGAGATTTTCTTCCGAGGAAGTGTCTGCATACCCCTCCCTTTGTCTCAACCAGAGGGTTTAATAGCTAAAGTAACTGAAAAGGACTAACAACAGAAAGGCTCCGGTTTCCAGAGTAACCGTAAAAACAGGCCTCAGTCTCCATGGCAAAGAGAAAAGCTATTTGCTGCAGCCTTTTCAGACCGTGAGCAGACACTGACAGTTTTCCTATAATCACCCCCGATTATTTGTAGCAACTAACTATATTATAAT
This sequence comes from Galago senegalensis, assembly GCA_963575145.1. Lineage (NCBI taxonomy): Eukaryota > Metazoa > Chordata > Mammalia > Primates > Galagidae > Galago > Galago senegalensis. The sequence continues at coordinate 21,065 of CAUYTI010056516.1, forward strand.
GTTAACTATAGGAGGTCTTTGAAAATATGCAGGCTAAAAAAAACGGAGAGAGAGAGAGAGAGAAATGCACTGGGTTTTCCTCTGCTTTAGCTATGAATACATTATCAGTTTAAAATGTAAAAAATAGTCTGTTCTAATAATTCAACCCAAAGGGGTTGGTAAGGTCCACCTTCCAGGCTTCTTTCTTTAATCTTTGCAGGGCATTTCTGGCTACTGAGAAGTCTGAGAACAGCCCGAGTGTCCTGGATGCAGAGTAAGGATGGACGTGCCACACTGGCAGCTCCACTTGGTCCCCTGCACGGTGACGGCACTTCAGCCAGGACGTGCGGCTGCTGTTGTCTCCAGTTGTTAGCAGCACATGCCGACTCGCACCCTGGGTATATGCAGGCGTGTGTGTGCGTGTGTGTCCTTCACCCAGGGGCCACAGACCAGCAAGGTTGCTCCCCACACCCGAGGGGAGCCTCGGCCACCCCGCCATCTGCACTTCTGTGCCGCGCCCCACAGAACACGGAATGAACTTGATGTTCAGTCTCTATCTTTAATTTAAAAACCAAATATACGTATAGGGCAAAGCTAACGATTTAGCCCATTCTATGTTTGACTATTAATATTATAGCATTAATGTAGTTCTAATATCAAATCTATGCAAGTTAATTTCCAGGTGGAAAGAGCCCTACGTTATCAGCTGTTCTTTCTGCGCCCTCCTCTCTCTCTGCGTCTGTGTGTGTCTCCATCTCCTCACATAAACATGCAGCTATGGGTCTATATACCTCACGGCACATTCCAATTCCCTCTGTATGTCTAAACGATTATTATCAAAATGTGGAGTGATTTTACGTTAATAGAGAAATGACAACTACTTTGTTTTCAATTTCTAGGAGAACGTAAATATCTTTGAGGAATATAACTGCAAAAGAAAAGATAAAGTCCAAATAAAACCAAACAAAGATAACAAATTTTATCCCATACATGAAGTGCTTTCAAGAGCATTGAAAGTTTTCAATTTGCCTTTGTCATTTAAAAGTGTGAAGAATAAAATTTAGAAAATAAATATCATGTCACTCAGAAATTGTCTAATTTTTAAATGACACAATAAAATATATAAAAAATAAAATAAACCTGCCTTAATAATTTAGAGGTGTTTATATAATTAGACATCAAAGTATGAATTTAATTTTCTCAATCATTTACTAAAACAAACATACCTACACTCTGCCTTAAAATTCAGGATGCATCTACGCAGAGCTCCGTTTAATTGATTCCTCCAGAAAAACCCCAAACAACTAAGGCAGGAGAAGTCCTTCCAAAGACGCCAGATGTAGTTACCAGATTCATAAATGGAGCCCCTCGATACAGAAAGGGCTCAGCTAAAAGGTGATAATGCCTTCTCTCTTCTCTGATTGTGTTCTTCTTCCTCAAATCCATTTGAAAAAATTCGATGTTCTTCAGAGTGAGGGAACAGTAGCAGCCAGCTGGCCCAGCAGAGTTGGGGTAAGTGTTTGCGTTTCTGTGTGGGAGGGCACGTCACTGTCACCCCAGGGCACACCCAGGCCAGCCTGGGCCTCTGCCCAGCAGGGGAGGACGTGGGGCGGGGGAGGAGGAGTGCCGGGATGAATGCTCCCTGCTGGACTTGGGGACTTGGGAGGAATCAGAAAGCAGCCTGTGACCTCCACTGGGATCACAGGAAGAAGTCCCAAAGTAAAAAGCTATTACCTTAAATCCCAACCACACCGTGCCTCCCCTCTGTTCCCAAAGTATTTATTTATCTATCAGATTGATCTGCCACTGCCTGCCTCACTCCTATTACACGCTGGGCTTTATAAATTGCATAAAGATAAAAGGCTTACTCTGCTGTAAAAAGAAGTAAGATATAATATTGAATTTGCACTAAAATGAAAAGTTTCCTGGTGCCCCTTATATATTTAAAATTGCTGTTTTCTTGCAATGAATATAATTCGCTGTCTTTTCCAAAGTCTAATCCCATAAGGGTTTGACCAAACAAAAATGCTCTAATGATTGCAAATGGCTCAAATATTCTGTCCAGTGAGTTAAGTGATAAAAGTTTCTATGTTAAAAGAAATAATAAGTGGAATTTTATACATATTATAGTAATTGTGAAGCATCCAATTTACATGGAAATAATGTGAACGGGTCTGACCATGATGTTTTAAGTGAATCATTACGTGCAACGCAGCACATTTAGAAGCAGCCATCGCCAGGTATGTTTCTTTTAGCATAATCAGTCTTGTAATGGAGCCTTTAAAAGCTTAAAATGTATAGTTAGATTAACCTTTCTGTTTTAAGGGATTTTTTTCCCCTCAAAAAAAAAAAAAAATAGGCCAGAAAAGAGAAACAGGGAATCATTAAAAAGCCAATTAAAGTGACACCCTTCGTTCACCCGCGGGTCCCTGGGGCTCTCCTCTGCTCACGCACTACTCAGCCTTTCATTGATTATTTAAGGTTTTGGTGAAATTTGCTTATTTCTTTTTTCCCTGATTAAGATCCAAGAATTTTCCTCAGATTCTTTGAGGGCAATTGCAGTGGTGCTTCTGAAAGGAGGTCGCTCCTGGACGTGAAGGTAGGTTTCTCTAACTGGAAAAGCCAGTTCGATCCACAACACCCAGACCAGACGCGGGCATGAGCTCAGGCGACACTGCCTCTTCCTCCTCCCGCAAGGAGGACACACAGGCTGCTCTTGTCTCTACCTTTCCCCAAGTAGCCTTCTGTGAACTTGATATTTTATTCCAGGCTTTGTCTTACCAGATTATATGATTTAGTAGGTGAATCAGTTCTCAAGAAAAAGGAACCAGAAAACAATCCTGGCCAGTTTCCATCATTTGGTGGTGCTCCCAAGGAAAGGTGGCTGAGGACCCTGAGAGGCAGGTGCCCTTCTCCACATGTGACCTGCTCACAGAGAACACAGGCTTCTCCTTCTCTCCTACCAGTCACAAGCCCGTCAGGGCTTCTGTCGCGTCTGTTGCATCTAGATGAGGGTTTCTCAAACGGCTCTCTTGATATGTTGGAGCAGAAGATTCTGTGCTGAGTGTGTGTGTGTGAGGGGTATGAGTGTGCACAAGGGGTGTGCGTGTGCATGACAGACATTTGTGTGCATGAGGGGCATGAGTGTGCACAAGAAGCATGTTTGTACACAAAGGGCATGTGTGCATGACAGATGTGTGTGCGCAAGGGGCATGCATGTGCGCAAGGGGCATGCATGTGCGCGAGGGACAGTAGGCTTTCCTGTGCATGGTACAGTGCTACCACACCTGGCCTGTCACCTCCTTGTTGCAGAAGTACACCCCCAGGAGGGACAATCAGGCATTTCTCCAGGATTCTCATGCAGTGAGGCTCCTATTGAGAACTGTTGAGAGTCACTAGCCTGGCCAGGAGCGACATAGACATAGATGTTCCACACTTCCTTCCCTCCACCAGGGACTAAGTAATCTGGGTAAGTCAAGTCTATGTTCAAACACTCAGAATTGCCTACTGTTTCTCAGGATTTCCTTTTGTTTTTCTCAAGACAAAATGAATTTTGAAGCCAGATTTAACTAAAAATCTCAGACGTACAAAAAAATGGAGAATGGGGTGGCGCCTGTGGCTTAAAGGAGTAGGGCGCTGGCTCCATATGCCGGAGGTGGTGGGTTCAAACCCAGTGCCGGCCAAAAACTGCAAAAAAAAAAAAGAATGAACAAGAAACAGTTGATAAAGTTCTGATTATTCCAAAGTCCTTTCCTTCTGAGGAAACATTAGTGCTTTAATATAGTGGAGTAAGTGAAGGGTCAGCTATTTTCCCAGCCCATGTCCTCAAGGCATAGAAAGGTTGAAGAGCGGAAATGATACAGAAGGGGCACCCGACCGCCCATCCATTCTGGCTGAAATCCACTGGAACAACCATCTCACGGGAGCTTCATGTTTGGGGCAGCACAGCATGGAGAACAGGGACCCCCCCTTAACTGGTGCAGGTCACTTCAGGGCGCTAGTGTCCCCCAGCCTCATGTCACCTGACCATCACAGAGTGGCCAGACTTTAGGGTTTCTGGTTCAGAGTCGAGGTCTGCCTGCCCATCTGTCATTCACTCACCCAGCACCTCCCATCATCTTCCCAGCCCATACCCACCCAGCCAGCCAACCAGTCCACATTTATTCAGTCTTTAGCAGGTACTCTGAGGGAGCCATGCGCGGGGAACTGTGGGGGAAAAGAGTGAACCCAACGGGATCCTACGTGTCCCTTGGAACTTGCTGGACAGATCCACCCCGACTTGGTTTCTGTTGCCTGAGAGGTACAGCTGTGAAGAATGAGCAAACACCAATATATTTCACACATTTCAGAAACTCAGAGAAAACCTTCTGCATTTAGCAGGGTAGGGCCCAGGTCCCCACATCAGCTCTTCACACTTTAGGAAAGAACGCATCATTGATTCTGTTGATCGCTGATTACGGTGACATGTGTGTGTGCGCAGGTAAGTGCACACACACACACCTGCTTCCCCCAGGACCCTGCAAGGCTGAGGCAAGCCTCTCAACATCATGCCCTGTCTTCTTTAGCTTGAAGCCCCCAATTTTAAGTATATACCATGATTCTATGAATGTTTGATGAGTGAATGCCTGAGTGAGTGACCGGCCCGGCACCAGGGACTGACTGAGTAAACTGAGACTCAGTCCCTGCAGTGAAGGGACGTTTTGTCTAGTTGAAGATAGGCCTAGACCGGGTGAATAAAGTTGGATGGTGGTCCCAAAAAAGTAAAAGGGGGGGTTGACTGATTTTGCCAGGTGGTTGTGGGAGATGTGAAGAGGGGCGAGGGTGTGTTTTCTCCCTGTGAGCATGGCAGATGGTGTCATGCTCTCGAGGACTGCTTTTAAAGGCACAAACCCAACAGGCTGAAGAGAAAAGAGTGGTGACACGGTTTGGGGGGCTGTGCTATAGGTGGACAATGGTCATGGGAAGCTGGCAGAGCAGTGGAGAGAGTCCACAGTGGTCTGCAGCACAGACCCCCTGAGGCTCAGAGTCTACCAGCATAGTGCCCCAGACAGCTGTGCATCAGGTGGGGGTAGAAACAGACAGCTGATTGAAAGTCTCTTAAGCATGGACAGACACCAAGATCCCACTGCCAACACACAGGCTGTTGAGTGCCCTTCTCTGGCTGGCAGACAGCTGGGGTGGCCTGTGCATTGCATGACACAGGAGACAGCGGTCCAGCTATCTGTACACACCTCAGCCACATGGACGGCAGGAGGAAGGAGCAAACGCAGGTCTAATGAAGTGGCAGAGGGTGGCATGGCTATCTTTGTATACCTCAGCCACATGGATGGAAGAAGGAAGGAAGGAACGCACGTCTAAGGAAATGGCAGAGGGCGGCACAGCTGTCTGACTATGGCCACATGGAAGGCAGGAGGAAGGAGTGAATGCAGGTCTAATGAAGTGGCAGATGGCACCACAGCTGTCTGCGCTACGGCCACATGGAAGGCAGGAGGAACAAGTGGCTGCACATCTTTAGTCGGTGCCTTGCTTAGTTCTCAGAACAGGAGTTATCAGGCCATATGCAGTGCAGATAGCAGAACCTCTGTGATTCTGAAAGAAAAAAGACCTGAAAATACTGATATTGAAGCTCCCCAACTTAAGGGAAGAGTAGCCCCCTCAGTCAACCCTACATCATGAAGAGCTGCTCAGATGCCTGGAATATCCAGGTAACCTTTCAGTGCTTCCTTCACAAACATAGGCAAAGAACCAGGATCATCAGACATGTGAGCAGAGACTCTCACTGAACATGCAGAGATGGAGATGACTAAGAAAGCAGAGAACATCTACTTATAAAAGTTAGAGTCCATTAGAGAAGGAGCAAACATTATAGAAACTGTTTAATATCTCTAGAGAGATAATAGACATTATATCAAAGAAACAAGAACAGAAGGCTATAAAAAGGGATCATCCAGGGTGAAATTAAATACAGGATGGCTTGAATGAATCTTACCTTAAAGATTAGAAAATAAAGTGGAGTAAATTTCTCAGAAAGTAGAGCAAAAACACAGAGAAATAGAAATAGAAATTTAAAAATCAAAAATAGGCAGGAAAGATGGTGTTGGAGTATTAGTCCAGGAGGTCCAACATCCAAATAATAGGCCTCTAGAGAGCGGCAGTGAAGTGACAGAGATGAGGGGATGGTCAACACAGCAATCCCAGGAAACTCCCAGGACACCACTCTCCAAGTTAGGGAAAACTTCCACATGCCCAGAACAATGGGTTGGACTAATACAGATCCACATCAAAGTACTGTTCTATGGAATTCCAGAACATACAAGAAAAGAAAGGCCACTTACAGAAGATCAGAACATTATCAGAACAACCTTAGTCTTCTCCACATCAACCAAGTGAGCTGGAAGATGGTAGAAAAATTCCTTCACAATTGTGGATAAAAATTATTTTATGCTGGGACTTCTCTATCTATGCCATATGAAAATTTTTAGACATATAAAGTCTCAGAAAATGTATCTCTCATGTACAGTTTATCAGAAAGTTACTGAAGGAAGTACTCCAACAAAAAGAGGGAGTGATCTAGGGAAGACAGATACTCAGCCCAGGAAATAAGGGGCCTGCATGCAGAAAGGCGAAGGGAACCCCCAGACAATGGTGGGGGGGAGTCCAGGAAGTTTTCTGGGCCGAGGGAGCAACTAGGGACAAGGCTAGGTGAGAAGAGCTTAGAGATTCCAGGACAGATTAAAATGATAAAGCACCTGGTCTACACGAAAGTGTTGAGATAATTAGGGGAAAGTTTAGTTATAATTCATTATAAATAGAAAGCAATTATAAAACAATTACTAACGCCAGGAAATCTGTGCAGGAAAGGCAAAGCAGTCGTGGTTTGCCTCCAGCCCGGGGATGAGCTGGAGGCCGGAAGGAAACACAAGATCGTCTACGTGGCTCCTGCTCGTCACAACAGAAACTCACAAGGGAAGAGGACGCAGACAGCAGCCCACTGGGCCTCGCCTCTGCACCTCAGAAATGGCCAGGCTGGGCTTTTCTCTGCTAAAACCAAGGGTCCTAGGGGATGAAGTCACACAGCCAGGCCATGTCTAGGAGACTTATACACAGACCCACAGACCCCCCCCCCCCGCCTTTAAAATAATCAGTTAAGGAAGAGGACAGGAAAAACACCAAACTCTAAAGTTGATGTTATGTAAGAAGAACTTCCATTCCATGTCTGAGGAGAAGATTGGGAGATGCCAAGTCAAGTGTTTCGACAGTGCCTACCACGGTAGCGAGCACTCAGCACAAGTGAGCTGACGCTCCTATCACTGTGGTATTAATGCTAAGAATGAAACATACAGGATGTGAAGCAGATAAATCCACGCAAATGAAGGGCTGACTTTCAGCCTTGTGCCTGGTGACACACAGGGGCCAGTTTTGCAAACCCTGTGGGCTGAGCCCCTCCCCTGTCCCCCAGCCCCAGACTCCCTGCTACCTCCAGGCTATGAGCCCACAGGCCGCCTGGACACCGCCCACAGACTTGAGCTCTGCATCTCTGGCACATGGAGGCCACTGGACTCAGGTTACCAAGACTCGAGCTTTTTCTACACTGGTTGGTCTATGGGTGGCACAGTTGCAAGGCAGCCTCTGATGGAGGACACACAGGGGCTTCTCACCAGAGACCACAGTGGCCCAGGACAGACTCAGGAAGCCATCCTGCAGACAAGCCAGGTTTGGGACAGGAGCCCTCTGTGACATATTTCCACAGATTTATCACCTCAGCTCTGTAGAGTCCCTTTTGTGTGCTGCAGCATGGTCACAGGTTCCGGGGATCAGGGTGAAGGCATCTTTGGGGAGCCTTTCTGCCTCCCACACTGACACTGGGGAATCTGTGTCCAGGAGAGTGAGTTGGGCTTCCTGTGGTCTGGCCATTGATTCGGTTGAAATTCTTCATGTGGTGCCATAAACAGGTCACAACAGGTGGGTGGATGCCACTACAAGGGCAGGTGTGTCAGCGACTCTGTGGAGCGAGAAGCTTCACTTCTGCTCGTGCTATGTGTGTGCTGTGTATCGCCGGGGCCCCCAGCTGGGCCCGGGGGCCGGCTGTCTTCTGGGCACTGCCTGCCTCTGCACAGAGGCAGGACCCAGCTGCAGCCACCTACAAGTGAATCTCCCTCACGTAAGCAGCACAAGCCACCAGCCCACACCACCTAACAGCGGCTGGCCACTGCAGCCCCCCATATGCCTGCACAGTGGTGGGCTAGCAGTCTTGCTGAACCCTGAAAGTGACAGTCACCTGCACCTAGCCACTGGAGGCCGGGCACCAATGCCACACCAGGCACCCCGCAGCTGCCAGTGCAGGGAAACAACCTACTGTGGTGCCTTCTGCAGACACGGCCTCGGCGTGGGGGGCGGTTTCCAACATCAGGACAGTGTTCAATTCGAAACCAAAAGATGCACATGTTCTCTGGGTGTGTCAGTGATGCGTGTTCTACACAGAGTCTGCTCTTTCTCACCTCTGCCTCACAGAGGGACTGGCTACATGTGACGCAGATGCTAATTATTTCAAATAGTTCTTGATTAACCAGACAGTAAGGACTGACACTCATCTCTCCCTCTTCCCCTTCTAAAAAGCAGGAGCATTTAGAAACTTTTTATCCATCTCCTCTCACTCCAGCTCTGGGTACCCCTTTAAGGTCGGGTCACATTCCATGCACATTGTCAGAGTTACTATCTGAGTAAATATGGAGATACAGATGGTGAAACTTTATTCCCTCCCACAGCAAGGTTTAAAGAAGGTCTTGTATGTGGCTAACTCCATGAAACATCTTAATAAAGCTTTTTTTTCTTGTTTGTTAATTATGATTACGTGGTGGTGCCAAAGCATTTTGTGGAGATAAAACCTAAAACTTTACAAATGTCTGCAACAGTCCAAAATGCCATGTTTTAAATCAGGAAGACGCACACGTTGCCTCCCCTGCCATCTGCGATGGGTGGGACGTTCTCCCCAGGCAGGTTCCAGGGCAGCCCCTCTCTGTGTCCCTTTTTGGGCTATTGCGACCCAAAGTGTAAACCGTCCAGGTGGAAATGCAACATATTTTGGAAAAGAAGAGGGAAGAGCCGTGTGCTCTCGGGGATGAATTTTCATGCATAGTCTTAGAAAAAGGAAGAAAGATGATTAACTTTAGCTGTGTCCTCGCAAATACATGATCTTCTCTGTGTGTGTACGAGGAACAGGTTGGCATCCCTCCTCCAAACAAGCCATGCAGCTGGGGACGAATTAAGATGATTAATTTTAGCTGTGTCCTCGCAAATACATGATCTTCTCTGTGTGTGTACGAGGAACAGGTTGGCATCCCTCCTCCAAACAAGCCATGCAGCTGAGAACCTACAGGAACGCGGTGTGACTAATTTATATATCACCTGAGAGGAAATGCCATCTCTCTCCCCAAACAGACAGGACCCGGGTCAAGCACCTGCACCCTGGCCTCGCTTGCTGTTCAACATGAGCCAGGACAGTAAACAGCATGAGACAAAGGGGATTCCCCAGCGACAAGGAAGAGGCGAACTGACAAGAGCTCCCACCACGGACAAGGGAAGCAGTGATTCGTGCTGCCCGGGCCACGTGGAAGCCGGAAGGCAACGAGCTGAGGGGCTGCGCAGGACGATGCACTCAGGGACACGGGGGAACAGAAGTGGACGCACAGGATCTGGGTGCGAAACAGCAGCACTGAAATCATCATTAAAACTGCAGAAGAGCCCAGGGACGACACAGGTGTACCCTCCATGGCTGGGGAGGCCAGCTCCAATACCTTTCAGGAGTCCCAGTTAAAATCAAATAGGTTTAAAAAAAAGTATCGTTCATATGAAGAACCACAAGTGAAAAGAACACTGATTTTGAACAGAAATTTCCCCAAAAGCTCACCAGGGACGGGGTGGGAGACACCTGAGCCCAGACCAGGAGCCGGATTTCAAGAGTAGAGAGAGTGCTCCCGTCAGCTTTTCAGCACTGAAGGTAAAACACACAAACAGCTGAGCCAGGCACTGTCATCCTGCAGGGGCCACAGGACTGTGAAGCGAGGTCACAGTCACCCTGAGGGGGCAAGGGCCAGCCCTGGGTAAAGGCACCACGCCATGCAGATTCAGAAAGAAGACGCTTCTCAACCTTCCGACCACAGTGGGGACCTCCAACAGGACCTAGAACCAAGTCTATGCAATTGTTAATAGAATTCCAAGATGAAATATAAGAAATATTCTTGGCAAGTAAAGTATTATAAATGATTGATCATCTTCATTATCATTAATATCTGGCTTTCAAATCTCAGATTGTACTTTAAAGAAATCTTAGAAAGCATTTCAGGGAGGAGAAGCCAGTTCCTGATCTTACACAGGTAACACAGATAGTCAAAGAAGTATAGATTTAACTCAGGTCTTAGAGACACTAACCGCAGCCACTAAAGACATTAAAAATTTAAGTTTTAAATCAATTAGGTGTAAAATATATAATTTACTTAGAGAGAGAGAGGATAGCAAGAGCTGCTTAGAACATCAGAGGTCAGATGGAGGTCAGTGGGAACCAAACATGTATTTTTAAAAACTTCACATAGGACACAAGAGCCACACCGGGACTCAGAGGCTGAGACTGTTCCAGTGCTGTTGACCCTTCTCCAAGGCCAAACCAGGCAGCCCCTGGCGTCATACCAGTGTTTGGGACCTGGGGGAGCTGGATAGGAGGCGACATCACCACTGTGGTTATTGTAGCAGTCTCACCCCCACCCTTCTCAATAAGTAAGTATATAAATTGCAAAGTGAAGCAAACTTTGCTGTCAATTTAGATTGTAAATAGCAAACTAAATACATACAATTAATACAATTTCTACATATCAGCAATAAAGAAAAAGGTACTCCAAATAACCACATGACGTGAAAATACACTGAAGTAAATGTGATGAAAAACATGTCTTTATCAAGCAAATATTTACGGAGGAAACAAATATAAATTAAATAAGGAGCATATAATATTCCTCAATAGTAAAATCATTGTGCACATTATAAACATGTCAATTCACCCCAAATTATTTAATGAACTGAATGGAATCTCAGTAAAAATTCTAACACCATAATTTGGCAACTCAACTAAGTTGCATTACACTGGATGTAGACGTACAAGTGGGGAAGAAAACGCAGGGCGGGGCATTGCCTGCTCTCAGCAAAGCACAGCTTGTGTGATGTGCAGGGCTACGGCAGAGCGAGGCGGCCTGGTAAACCTTCAGGGGAACAGACAAAAAAGTGGGAAAAAACCGAACTCCATATTATTCCGTAATGTAATATGAGAATGTATTTTTAAATCAGTGGAAAAGACTGAATTACTCAATAAATTCTGCTTGAGTAATTATTTAGCTACAAATAATAAATAAATACCTCTCAACGCTTGCTCTTGCACCCTCTAAATAAAGTCCAGATGAATTATTATAACAACAAAGTCGCAAATGGACCACAGAACAAAAATTTTATACAAACGTTGTTGTGGAGACAGATCTTATAAACATGGCATTGAAGGAAAAACACTAAGGAGAATCTTGATGGATTTGACAACCTAACGTTTCTGTACCTTTTAATATTAAAAATAGACAGGGAAAATATGTAAAATACGTTATGCCCCAATACTATCAAATAGGTCCTTATGTAAAGAGCAGTTGCAAATTAATAGGAAAAAATGTATCTCCCCTAGAAGAATGGGCCTTGGATACAAGTGGGCAACTCAGAAAAGCAGAGTAGTAAACAGCCAGGGAAGCAGTAAACAGTAGCCAGTGGTAAACAGTCACACAGGGAAGCAGTTCAATCTTACTAGGGACCAAGGAACCACAACTTAAAGCTAGCTATCGTTGTTTAAGTGGCCAAAATGAAAAAGATTGCAAAAAGTAGGCATGCTTCGGTGTCCAAGTGCAGCTGGTGATCTGCACCGCCGTCTTACCTTGAGGTGAGGGTGTCCCCTGTGAGAAGCGCCAGGGGCAGACCTGGGAGGCTTGGACTCCTCAGGAGCATCCCCAGCAGCAGGTCCACCTCTGACTCTTGCCCCTGTGAAAATAAGCAGGAACGTGCATGAAGATTTTGACCAGAGATGTAAATTGTAATTTTTTAATATCAAAACAGGGGTTGGGGAGAAAGACCAAATGTTAATCAAGAGAATAGTTTAAAATGAATGAGCTTAAAGTTAATAACTATGTATTTATATAAAGGACTACTCTATAATACTCAAAATCACTTCAGAGAAGCATTAAATGAGATGGGAAAATTCTCATGACAAAATGCTGAGTGTAAAATGCAAGACTTCACATACATTATAGTCTCTATTTTCTCTTTAAAATATGCACTTTTCCTACAATTGGCAAGCATTTATTTTTCCATTTAGAATAATCATATTTAATATAATTTAAAAAAAAAAGTATGAAGAAGTCTCTCTGAACGCACTTTGGACCTAGAACCCAAACTTCTCGTGTGCCAAGAAATTACGTTACAAACCTGAACACAGAGGGTCAGCGTGACCTGTGGGCAGGGCTGGGCTCCTGGGCTCCCACTATCTGGCCATCGCCCCCTCTGGGAAACAGCCGAGTAACTGCCGCCCCTCTCACTGAGGAGGGACGTGTGTGCCCATATCCAGCAAAGTGGGCCCAGGGGTGCCAGCGGCTGTCGCACCAGGATATGCCGGGTGTCACAGCTGGGTTGTGGTCAACATGCGGTGGGCACAAAAGAGGAAGCAAACAGCCACAGTAGAGACAGAACGTTCTGGAACGCAAGACATCAGAGACCCGGCAGAGCAGGTAGAAACCTCGGGCACGCTGGCCCGACTGCCTGAATCCTTCTCAAACTCATCTGGGCCAGGAAACACGTCAGGTGTTGGTTAACGTGGGATCGTGGTCACGTAAGGCTCTGCAGGGCCTGATCTGGGAACCTGGCTCCGAGGGAGGCCTCTGCTTCCCCTGCCTCCCCCCCAGCAGTCCTGGCGGGCTTGTTTAATCCAGCCTCTCACACTTGGCACATATATTTATTTTTTCCATGTTTGCTAGTTTAATCAGAATTTGGAAATCATTCTTCTTTCGTCGTTTTACGCCACATGTTTACAGTGTTCCGTTCCTGCCTCCTCTTGTCTGAACGCGAGTCTAAGTCTTCTTCTACCATTTGCCCGATGGAAATGCCATATCAACCTTTAGATCTGAACTCTGAGAGACCAGATTCTTCCCACCCATTGAGATTCTTTAATATCTGTGTCTTTATTGTTGACTATAGTTTATGCTCCTATAATTTAGCATACTTATTTTATAACATAATTTCCTTTGGCTTTAAAAAGAATGCAAATTGCTTTAAGCAGTGCTTTCTTTAATTAATTTTTCCACTGGACTCTGTCACAACGGGAAGTCACTGTGGCAGCTGCAAGGCTGCCCCCCTCCCCCATGCTGAGCTTCCTGCTGATGTCAGGTGCGGGCTCACATCCTGCACAACTCTGGGTCTGGTCCTGTCTGGTCCTGTGATGACAGTCTATCGCCACGCTACCTCAGCTGTTCTTCATACAAATCCAAACATTCTCAGGCTACTCCATCCCTCTCCTTCAACCACAGGGTGGTCAGTCAGCCACGTAGGGTGGCGTTCCCTAGTGGTGCACGTGCAGTGGCCTTGCTGGGCACAGAGGCAGAACAGCTGGCCATGCTGGGCTCCAGTGGAGGTGGCTCCCCGAGGGTCCCTGAGCCGCTGGTCACAGTCACCTCAGGGGCAAGGAATGCTCTGTCTCCCTCCCAGCAGCAGCTCTGGCTACGCTCCACCTGTTCTTGGGAGCATTCATTTTCTGACTCCAGCCCCCCAAGCCTCTCCTTTGTTTCTAATTCTCCTGGTTTCAAGCCTGCACCCTGGAGTCCCACTTCCCATCCTGCCCCATCACAAACCTGTCCCTCAACAAAACTGCACTGGGTCCACTCTATACCAGTCCCTAGGCCAGGCACTGGGATGTGGCAGAGAGTTGGGCCAACACAGGGTCCTGGGTGCATACAGTGTCCCGAGAGCCTCCCTCTGGGCTCTGCCTCCATACTCCTGGCAACAAGCCACAACTATCCACCCGTTTCTGTTTTCATATCCAGTACAAAGAGCATGACTGAGCTTATATTCCATTTTGATAACTGGCACAACAAATTCCCCCCAAGCTGTACATTTTTTTTTTTTTTTTTGAGACAGAGCCTCACTATATCACCCTGGGTAGAGTGCTGTGGCATCACAGCTCACAGCAACCTCTAACTCCCAGGCTTAAGCGATTCTGTTGCCTCAGCCTTCCAAGTAGCTGGGACTATAGGCACCAGCCATAACACCCGGCTATTTTTTGGTTGTAGTTGTCATTGTTGTTTGGCAGGTATGGGCTGGATTCGAACCCACCAGCTCTGGTGTATGTGGCTGGTGCCTTAGCTGCTTGAGCTACAGGCACTGAGCCCCAACCTGCACTTTTTAAGCTCTTTGCCCTTGTTAGCTCTGAGCCCAGGTCCACAACAAGGCACTTTGTGTGCATCTGTTGTCTGCCACCTACCTCAAGTTCTCTGTCTATTTTCTTTTTGTTTTCTAGTCTCAGGACAATGCAACACATACACCAAAAGGGAAAACAGAAAATAAAAGAGAAATGGCTTTTAGAATTAGACCACACACAGGGATCGCCCCGGGAGTGTGCTATCCCTTGTTCCTCCCAGCAGGCCTGTGGCATCTCTCCCCTCTTCAAGGCTGTTTCCCAGTCATAGGTAAGTGGGTTCACTGCTTTACTCAGAACACAATACATCTCAAACTTTGCTTCTTGTGCCCAGAATGCTAGAGCCTCTCAGATTTTCCCTGGAAAGAGATGGCTCTTTCCTGCAGAGTGGAAGCAGGCTGAGGTTGTGCATGGGGCTAGATCTGCCCCGGGGCTTCAGGGAAACATTCTCTGAGCAGGGATGGCCAAGTACCGCAGATTCCCTCCAAGCTGTGATGGAAAGAAAGGCCCAGAATGGGGGCACTTATCCTGTTGCTCACACTCGTCCAGAGTGCCTGGCCAGGGTCAGCTCTTGCCATGGCTGATTTGTCAGGAAGTCACTAACAGGCACACTTGGGCCCCTCCTGCCTGTCCCCTCCTAAGGGTTTTAACTATTTGATATTAATAATTTATTGTCATCTTTTCTTAATGGGGGATATACTGGGTAAGCTTTAGGCCTTCCCCAAACCTTGAACCCCCCAGTTATGGGATTCTAAGAAATAACTGGGCAGATGCAAGTGAGGTGCAGGCAGAGACCAGAGTCCTGGGCTCCGCGGTCTCCTCCTCTCACAGAGACTCTGTGACTCACAGTGCAGGCAGAGACCAGAGTCCTGTGCTCCACGGTCTCCTCCTCTCACAGAGACTCTGTGACTCACAGTGCAGGCAGAGACCAGGAATCCTGTCCTCTGCGGTCTCCTCCTCTCACAGAGACTCTGCGACTCACAGTGCAGGCAGAGACCAGGAATCCTGTCCTCTGCGGTCTCCTCCTCTCACAGAGACTCTGTGACTCACAGTGCAGGCAGAGACCAGGAATCCTGTCCTCTGCGGTCTCCTCCTCTCACAGAGACTCTGTGACTCACAGTGCAGGCAGAGACCAGGAATCCTGGGCTCCACGGTCTCCTCCTCTCACAGAGACTCTGTGACTCACAGTGCAGGCAGAGACCAGGAATCCTGGGCTCCACGGTCTCCTCTCACAGAGACTCTGCGACTCAGGGCCCTGCGACCTGAGCAGCGTGGTGCTGCCCCTCACATGGGAAAACTCATAGGAAACAACTGATACTTAAAAACATTTACATCGCCTGATCGGCCTCTACAAACCATGTTCCTGGAAGGTACAGAAAAGTCACAGGTCCCAGTGTGGACAAGAGTGCCATACGCTGCCTCCCATGAGGTACATGGGGACCAAATGGCACCCCCACCCATCGTCCCCTACATGTCCCTACAAAGAATCCTTTATTCTTCACCCTGCTATTACAGAATGAAGGTAAAGGGCCACAAGCAGTGTGTAATTAGTTTTCACCACCAGCGCCAAGTGGCAAAGACAAAACAGTCCTAAAACAGACAGGAAGCCAGCACTCTGGGCCCACGGTTTTACAGGTTTGCAGGAGCTAAGCTACAAAATTGTTCCCCAGATATTCTCTCTTCTCTCTCTCCCCTCATTTCTTCTTCTAATTCTGAAGAAATAGAAAAAGAGCACATGAAGGCCATGCTTGGGTCTTAAATTCTGTGCTTAACTAGCAGAGGCAGAGATGCCACGGGCAACCCCCACTGTCAACCCACATGGGGACCACAGAGGCCACAGAGGCCACAGGGGCCACGGGGGACAGGGACACAACTGTACAGATCCTCATAAAAAGGCACAGCCACAAATTAAGATTTGTGTTTCTTCTAGCATTTCCAAATGATGATAATTATGTCTGCCAGAGTTATGGATTTGACTGGCTTATTTTATGCATGTACCAGAGATAATAGCTCGGTTATTTTTGAACACCTGCTCTGTATCAGGTGTTCTGTTAAGCTCCCAATATTGTTTTATTTGATCCTTATAACAACCAGTCCGTGCAAGTTCTTCATTATAAATGAGGAAACTGAGGTTTAGAGAGGTTGTTAAATTATGTACCACCAGTTAGCTGTAGAATCAGAACTAACATCCATCGGAAACCAGAAACCTTTGATCTTAATCACTGTGGTTCTTGGAATTGAAAACCTTCCACATATCTGAGGCTGCAGATTTAGTAGGGGAAGCAGATGTGTTTACTTCACAAAAATTGTCAGTCTTATTTACTTTGTGGCCTAGATGCAACTATCAGTCCAAATACAACTTGGCTTCCCGACTGCCAGAGGCTAAGGCGATGTCTCCGTGCAGAGCTGATAAAGGCTCCACCAGGCAGCCCTGCCGGCCTCCTCCCACCACCTTCCAGGAAGGTGTTTGGCTCCAGCACCCTCACTGTCAGCTCCATCTTGTTCACATATGACTTTTTTCTTATTGTTATTTTTTATTAGGAAATTACTTTGTTATCACAATGTAAAGTACAGAAACAGAAGACTTTAAAAATAAAACACTCATAATCAAAAACCTCTTCAGAAGCATTATTTTAGTTGGCTTCGTAGCAGCCCATAAATCAGATATATTATGACCTCACCAGTCCACCATTCACGAGCATCTGTCTGGTTTCCTCCACTCTGTGTCTCTGGGGTGAGGAACATCTTCTCTCACAAGCCTGTTTTTCATTTCACATAATTTTTTCGGGACTAATTTCTGGATGTGGAGAAAGTAGGTTAAAGGTTGCGGGCATTCTAAGAATGCTGATAAATATTGCCAAATTGCTTAGAGTAGCAAAGATCTACTTTTTCCATGCTATCAAACTGACAGCATTTAGTGTAATCTCTAAAGATAATGTGTGTATTCATTAACTTGATTAAGAAAAAAAATCCTTCTCCTACTCCCTCCTGCTGAGCCCTTAGGTTCAGACCGTCTCCTGGAAGGGGATAGCCCCTTTATACCCAGTAATTTTTGACACAGTTCTCATATCTCCTCAGAGGGGCTGATTGCCTGGCCAGCTGGCCCCTCATTCCAGGACCTCCCCTCCCCATGGGTCCATCTAGATCTGAGTTCTCCATCCTGCTGACTCTAACCCACACTGCTGCTTAACAAGCTCCTAAAATGCCTCCGCAGCCTTCACGCTGGACACGTTGAAGATGAGCCATCACAGATAGCAAAGCACCAGCCCCACATCTCCTGCCACCTCATCCCCAGGCTCCCCGAGGCAGCACCACCGTCAGGGAAGTGTCCAGCAGACTCAGCCACAGCAGTGGCTCCTGTTCACTGGAGGTCCCCGTGTGCTGAGCAGTGCGTCAAGAACAATACTGTATTTTGACTTGAAAATTACAGGACCACAATTTTTTATCTGAAATCCCAGGGATTCAGAATTCATAAAAAGAATGCCAGGATTTCAGAATTCATAAAAAGATAATATTACCAAATACCACACATTATGTAACATCCAGGGAATCTCAAAAACCAGACATCATAAAGCACATTAATATTTCCACAGCAAAGTGTGTGGACATCAGGTGGGATGAAGTGTGCGAATGTCTCCCATCAGTTAAGTCCAGGGTTCGCAATGAAACTCTACCAGCTGAGAGACAATAAGAGAACATGTGTATTTCCCTGCTGTTTTAGAGGTAATAACTCAGCTCATAGAAAACCAGTATCAGTCACTGATATTAATTTGAATGAGAGGGGCCCTATCACACGGTTTTGTATTTCATTCCTGGGAGTCCTACCTAAATTGACAAACTGGCTGTAACTCCAAGTGGTATCAGTGGGCAGGTTTGGTTTAAGAACTATGGATTTGTATCAAGCTAGTGTAAGATGTGTCGTGATGAACGTCTGCACACAGTGTCAAGGACCAAGGAGAGGCAAACGACATCCCAGACAGCCACCGTAAAGCCTCTTACCAAGTTTGTACGGGTAATAATGAACTTAACAATGAGTGAAGTGGATTAACAATATCTTGAATATTCCGTGATCATATATAGAATAGTAGCTTCAGAATCAAATAGAATTTTTAACAGAACAAAAATATCTAGTAATTAAAGATATAAATTTTAATAGAAAAGTTAAGCAGAAGACTAGATATAGCTGAAGAGAGAATTATATGATTGGAAGGTACTTTAATTCCCAATAACTTATGTAGAATGGAGCAAAAAGATTTAAAAAAAAAAGATAAGGAAAACATAAAATAAATCTTGAGAGACATGTAGGCCAATATGCAAAAATATAAAAGAGAAATAACATAGGACAAGATAGTGAATTAAACATATAGTTTAAAATTAAATATATTGTATTTCTTATCCGTATTCTAGAAGGAAAAATAGAATGAGAGAGAGAAAATATTTTAAAAGATAATGGCTAAACTTTTTTCTTATTTTTTAAGGACATAAATTTTCATGTTTAGGTAGCCAAATGAACTCCAATGAGGGAGATTTAAAATAATCCATACTTAGTCACAAGCTGGTAGAACTGCTGAATACAAATGACAAAGAAAGACTTTTTAACATGGCCATCAAAAAAAAAAATAGATGTCCTAAAATCAAACAAAAATTAGAAAGATAGGTTCTCAGCAGTCATAGGGAAGCCAGAAGACTGTAGAATAATATCTTCAATGTGCTGGGAAAAAATAAGTGTTGGTTAAAATTGCAAACAAGTTAAATGTATTTTTTTAAATGATGATGAAATGAAGACATGTCTAACAACCATGGCTGACCCTCATTAAAGGAATTTTTGTAGGGTAAGTAGGGCAAACTTTATGAAAAGACAGAGGATTCTGGAAAAGAAGTTCTGAGATGTGAGAAGGAAAATAATAAACGTGTGGATAAATTTAAGCAAATTTCATCTATGGAAATAATGACATATAATTTATGTGGTTAAAAATAACAAGTTAGAACTAAGAAATAGAACTACAACATATGATTTTAATGAAAGCACTTTATGTTTCTGGTATTATTTATGTAAATATTAGCCATAGATTTGTTAAGTTGCTATAGTTTATTAATATTTCTATAATAATCAATAACATAATAGAAATATAATTATATTTCTATTATGTTATTATATAATTATATATAATTATATATATTATATCTAATTATAATTAGAAATATAATTATAAGTATTACTTACAAATTGAATTGGAAAATAAGATGGGAAGGGAAAAAAAATCAACTTAAAATAAGGTAAGAATGGAAGGAAAAAAAGAAATCTGGAAAAGATATGACAAACAGAATGCATGAAATAAAATAGTAGAAAGAAATCTAAATCGATCAGTATTCTCCATGAGAGTACTGATGGAGAGTACTGAGATGGCTAAACTTCCCAGTGAAAAAACTACAATCTTTAGGTGGGACTTGAAAAATCCTAGCTGAATGCTGTTGACAAGAGACACAGCTAAATCATAAAGTCATAGACCGGTAAAAAGCAAGAAGATGGAAAAATATTTCAAATAAATAACCAAAGAAAACTGGTGTGGATACATGTATTGGAATTAATTGAGTATAAAAAATTTATGACAGGACAGTGCCTGTGGCTCAGTGAGTAGGGCACCAGCCCCATATACCAAGGGTGGTGGGTTCAAACCTAGCCCCAGCCAAACTGCAACAAAAAAATAGCTGGGCATCGTGGCGGGCGCCGGTAGTCCCAGCTACTCAGGAGGCTGAGGCAAGAGAATCACCTAATCCCAAGGTTGCTGTGAGCTGTGATGGCACAGCACTCTACTGAGGGCAATAAAGTGAGACTCTGTCTCTAAAAAAAAAAAAAAAATTACTACAAAAATATTTCCTAAAGAAAAAGAAGCAACTACATACTGATAAAAGATACAATGACCAGGAAAGTGTATCAACTTTAAGCATTTTTAGACCTACTTACACAGCTTTACAATATTTTAAACAAAGATGCATATACAATTATATAAAAAATAGGCAAATATAGCATCATAGTGGCAGATTTTTGAAATACATCTGTATGTAGTTGATAGATCAAGTAGATAAAAATAATCAAAGATATGAAGTATTCAAATGTCACTATCAAAAAAGAATATATATAAGCATAGAATAAAATGTGGGTTTTTCTCAAACACTCAAGGAATATTTACAAATTTTGATATGCTAGCAAATAAAGCAAATTGTAACATATTTGAACAAATTAATATAAACATATGAAGCCTGTTTGCAAAAAAATTTGTAGATTCTACAACACAATTTTTCTGCTTTTAGTATCTCTAAGGTAGGATATACCTTAAAATTGGTGACTTCTTAACATTGTTTATGCTATTTTTCCTTATTTTAGCACTTCTGAAATCTGAATAATTTTTGGACTCAGTAGCAATACAAAAATTCAATATAATATATTAAGTTCAAAATTAACAAAAAGATTTTAAAACAAATTTATGTATCTGTGAAGTAAGAAAGGCACTTCTAATAATGTCATGGCCTAAAACAGCAATCATAATGGATATTAGAAAATACTCTGGACTCAATAATAAAAAAAAAAATTAAGTATCAAGAATTATAGGATGCAGCCAAAGTCAGAATAAGAGGCAAATTTATAGTCTTAAGTTATTACATAAGAAATGAAGAAAGTTGTAAATTAAAGAACTGCAAGAATAACAGAATAAGCCAAACAAAGTAAAAGAAAGAAAATGATAAGAACAAAATAAAATTCAGTTGAAAATAAAGGCATAAGACAGAGAATTAATAAAGCCAAAGTTTGGCTTTTTGAAAAGACTAAGAAAAGTAACAAGTTGCTGAAGGGAAGACGTGAAAATCAAATATACGTTGCCTAAGTGAAAGGTAGACGGGTGGACAGGCAGCAGCAGGGTTAAGTTCATACAGTTGTCAGGAACAAATTTAGGTCAAACAATTTGAAAAAATGTAAAAAATGACAAATGTCTGCATAAAACAAGTCATCTGTATTGACCTAAAAAGGACCAAATGATCCTGTAACCATTAAATACCTTCCATCAATATTTAAGATGATATATTCAGAAAAAATAAAGATAGTTTTACCGGTGAGTTCTACCAAGCATTGTGTAATTTTATCATACAACTATTCCAAAGATTATAAAAAAATGAATACTTCTCCAGCTCATTAGCTGACGTAGTTATTGATACCAGGGGTGCTGTGGGGACCAGGACAAGTCACTCTCACATGAGCAAAAGCTTTTATGAGCACAGATGCAAAAGCACCAACAAAGTCACAAGAAAATGGGATTTTTGTTCTAATGGAGTTTACTACAAAATTTCAAGGTTGCTATTTAATGGAAAATTATACAAATATAATTATTATATTACCAGCTTAAAACAGGAGACACCATATATCAAATATTGACACTTAGTATCCAGTTATGGTGATCAAGATGGTGTGGCATTGGTACAAGCCTCTCAAACAAAGGAAACAAAATATGGAATGTAGAAAGAGACCCACACATGTACCACATGTGGAAACTCAGCTTCTCACAGAACTGGTATTGAAGATGAGTTAGAGCAGAATGAGACTGGTAGTCCAAAGGGGAAAAATGAGCCCTCCACCTCACACCATATATAAAACCAATGCATCAGTAGCTTACTAGTGAAGGGATATTTTTAATTCAGAAGGAATTAAAGGAATTTCTATTTCAGATAGAAAAGATTTTTTTGTTTTAAATAAGACATAGAAAGCATGAAGCAATGGAAAAAAAGATGGGCACATTCGACTGCACGAATATCTACTACTTCTGATCATCAAAAGACTCAATCCAGTGACTAAAAATGCACGTCACAAGCTGGAAGAAGTCAGTGCAACACAGAACCATCAAAGAAATGATATTCAGACTCTAAAGGTGCTATTTGAGTCAGTAAGAGAAAGGCCATCAATCCCATAGAGAAATGAGATGGTAAGAACAGGCATTTAACAGGTGCAAAACTGAGTGTGCAGTGAACACAGAGGCCCCAGGTCCAGGATGACCCTGCAAAGTGCAACTTTAAGCTGCAGTGACATACTCCCGACCATTTGATACCTACTAGATAAATTAAAAATAAAAAGTCAGACAACACCGTGCATTTGTGAAGATGCAAAACAGCTGAGCCACTCTTGTGGTGGGGAGGGAATTCATTAAACAATTTGTTGTCACCTGCCTGTATTGGACAGTTTCATATCCAGGACCCAGCCAGGCCTGCCCCTAGAACCGTAGGGATGCCCCTCCCCAGGACCTAGCCACACCCCCTGGAGCTGGCCACACCTCCTGGACCTGGCCACACCCCCAGCCTTGCCTCCTGGGAGGACCTCCTGCTAGGGGCACAGGGAGTTCAGTGATTGGGGGAAAAGCCACCAGCACTGTGTGGGCCCCAGTGCCTATCACCTGGGAAGGGATAAATGAAGGGTGTTAAATAGCAGCAGAAAAGCAAAAAATCTCAAAAATATAACATGCTATTTATATAGAGGGGAGCAAACAACAAAAACTGTTTAGAATATTGTTATGAAAACATAAATATTTGCTGAAATTATGAAGAAAATGAAACAAGCATAACATGCACAGAGCAGCAAAGGCTGCCTCTGCAGGCAAGGACGAGTCAGGGGCCCAGTGGTCAGAGGACGCTGGCAGAGACCAGGACGTTCTACTTTCAAGCTGAATGGTGAATCACAATTATTAGTTTTATTTTTTAATTCATGTATTTATTTTGTACTATTTTTTATTTACAATCTATTTTGTAATTATACTTAATAAGATTAAGTTTAGTGATAAGAAAGTAGAAATTGAAACCTACAGAATCAAAATCCCAGTGAAGATGATACAAATCTCGACTCATATCGCCCAGCAGCTCTCCCAGCACACCTGGGCAGGTGTAAGATGCTTGCTATGACAGTATCCCTCTGGAGAGGCTGCTGTGTAAGTGCCCATTCTATGTTTGCACTTACTCCACTGTCAGCCCATGTGAGATGCATTCCTTGGAAAATTATTGAAAATAAAATGAGTTTGATGAGATTTAAGTCTAAAACCACTGAGATAAAAAGCTCAAAAGATAAAGGGGGAAAATTAAAATAAAAGTTTAAAACCCATTAGATGTAAAGTGAAAAGATACATGAACAGATGAGATTATGACTTAGAAACAGACAATAAACTTCAGGTAAAATTCATAAGGATCTGTAAGATTGAGGTAATGTTTTTAAAAGAAAAACGTTGGACTTGGGTGCTGAAGCAGACACAGGTGGTGATCTGTCCTTGGAACTGTTCTGGAGCAAGCACTGAGGGAGCCCGGTGTCCTGAGGCAGGTCAGGAGCTCAGGGAAGGACCCTGGGGTGTCAGCTGTGGAGAGGGCCCTAGAGTGTCCAGCTGTGGGGAGGACCCTGGGGGCATCCCACTGTGGGGAGGTGTGAGAGCAGGTGAGGGGACAGGAGCAAGATAGCAAGAGCTGCTTTGTCAGCAGGAGGGCTCCATGCCAGTGAGGGATCCCCAGTCCCACCTGTAACCCTGGGGCAAATTTCAGCATGAGATTTGCAGGAACGGACTAAGCATCCACCCTTTGAGCCAAAATGCTGTATTCAAATCACTCTTCACTTCCACCTGCAAAACCTGGTGGAAGAGCCCCCTGTGTTTGGTGGTGGGAAACTCTAAATGTGCCACAACATGTAGAAAAGTTCTGTTGCCTGTTATGTAATAACCTTAAAGTTTAACTGCTGTGAGTTCACTGTTGCTACAACAGAGGAATAGTGCAGAGACACTGGAACCAGAGTAAGACCCGTAAGGATCCCGCAGCTGTGGGAAGCATCAATTTCAACCAGAGTCACAGTGGCATTAAAGAAGCAGGTGTCAGAAGCGGGTGGCCAGAGACGGAAGATGTTTGGTGGCTCACGACATCAACTTGCTGGTTCAGGGAACACGAGTGACCTGGGAGATGTGATAGGGCTGCACAGGTATTCTTCTGTTGAGAGAGAAACGCTAACAAGGGATTTGTCTACTTCAGACTTGTGGGTTATGAATGTCAAATTAAATATTTCAGTGTCATCATGTTTAAAGCAAATCAGATTCTGACTCAGGAGATCAATACACCATTCAGCTAGATATACTAGAGCGCGCAAGCATCACTTAAATTCTCAAGTGGTTTAAAACACACTCTGTCAGGCAAACTGACTCCAGTTGTACCACAGACTGCAAGTCTTTCAGTATCAAAGGATCAAAAAGACAGTCTGGGGAATGCCTGGCTCTTCTGTATGGATGTGGGGCAACCACATTTGGGACAGAGAGAGACCCCCACCCTACAGGGAGCCCACAGATGCCTCAAGTCTCAAGGTAAAGGAGTGGCCGTTTACTTTCTTCTCAAAGCAACACATCAGACGTGTCCCCTCATCCCCACATACACACTCAGATGCACTCACAGACACAGACACAGAAATACACAGAAACACAGACACACAGGCACACACAGACACCCGCACCACTACACCAAACCTGGACATCTTCATCTCTGAACCACTAGAGATTCAGGGACACCTCTCCCTTCTGACATTTACCACTGGGCAACCTTATGCAGTGGAAGTGTTTCCCATGCCACATGCCCTCCTGTGTAATGGAGCCCACCATATCTGCAGCACTCAGTGTGGTGAAGATTAGATGAAAAAAATATTTGAGAAAAGCCCACTGAATGTCTGACACACAGTAAGGAATCAATAAAGAGTATTCGTGCCTACTATGACACATTCCTGTCACAGAAGCACTGACACTGCACTCCTACCATGTCTCCCCCAAAATAAGACCTACCCAAAAAATAAGCCCTAGTGGGATTTCTATGCATTTGTTAAATATAAGGCCTACCCTAATAATAAGACCTAGTGATGGGCGTGGCTATGTAGCATATCTGCATAGCCACGCCATGCACTTCGGGGCAGAGCAGTAAGGAAGACTAGAATACCTTTTATCTGCCACAGCTCCTTTCTCCCAGCCATTCACACTTGCACGGGTACACGGGTGGTAACCACGGTCGCAGGCATCCTATTGCTCACGTGCAGATGGCTAGGGGAAAGGAGTTCACACATCACTAGCGCCAGCACCACCAACAAGGTCGGCTTCCCCTGTCAGGTTCCAGAAGAAGATGACTTAACTATATTTGAATAAATGTAGATTGTTGTATTATACTTAATAAAAACAAGACATCTCCTGAAAATAAGCCCTAGTGTATCTTCTTGAGAAAAAATAAATATATGACAATGTCTTATTTTTGGGGAAACACGGTACTAAGTCCCCACTACCACGTCACATAACATACACAATGGGTGTACCACAGCCAGACCAACCACAGTGATGTGCATTTGGGGTCCAATGATAAAGGATGATGGCTGCACAAGGTGAGAGCCATGATGCGAGATTTGCAGGCATGGGAACTTCATCCTACAAGGCTTGTGAGCCACTTAGGACCCAGACTTTACTCCCGGGCAAGGCAGGGCACAGACTCTGGAGGCTCCTGAACAGAAGGGTGCATTTCCAGTTGCTCTGGCTGCTGAGGGGCAGAGGACGCCTGTGGAGGTGGGCAGAGCCAGAGAGCAGAGGCCAGTTCGGAAGTACACAAAGGCCTGGACGGTCCCTAGGACAGGTGGCCTCAGGGTTCTGAGACGCTCCCAGCCAGCCACAGAGAAGGCAGCATCTGCAGGGGGAGCACCACCCAGGCAGCAGCTCTGATCACAGGCTTCCCCCAACCCTGCAGCCGTCAGGCACTCTGACCCACGAGCCTGGACTCCCTGCAAGTCTTGAAACATTACATGCAGATGGGGGCAGAACTCAACTGTGTGGAGTGTATCGATGGAGCAGCCACACCAGCATCTCCTGGGAACTGGTTAGAAATGCAGAATCTCAAGCCCTGCCCAGGCCCCTTGAATCAGAATCTGCATTCCAACCAGGTGCTAGGGGGCTTGAGGGCACGCTCAGGTCTAAGAGGTGGTGTCTCTAACTGGAAGCTAACCAGCCACTTTGGGAGGCCAAGGCTGGAGGGTCACTTGAGACCAGCCTCGGCCTCACAATGAAACCCATTTCTGATTGTAAAAGTAAAAAATTAGCTGGGCATGGTGCTGAGAAAGTTTAGTCCCAGCTACTCAGGAGGCTGAAGCAGGAGGCTCTCTGGAGCCCAGGAGTTCGAGATTACAGTAAGCTGTGATGACCCCATTGCACTCCAGCCTGAGCAACAGAATAAGACCCTCTCTCTAAGGAAAAGAACAAAACAAACCCTAAGTGTGGGCCAGTCATTTTCAGAGGCCCCACATTAACTCCAGCTCACAGCTGTGTATACAGCCGTGTACACAGTGTGTAAACATCTCTACATGTGTACACTTTCACATGTGCATGTGAGCGTGGAGACCCTATGTTAACTCCAGCTCACAGCTGTGTATACAGCCATGTACACAGCATGTAAACATCTGTACATGTGTACACTTTCACGTGTGCATGTGAGCATGGAGACCCTATGTTAACTCCAGCTCACAGCCGTGTATACAGCCGTGTACACAGCGTGTAAACATCTCTACATGTGCACACTTTCATGTGGGAGCATGAGCGTGGAGGCCCCACGTTAACTCTGGCTCACAGCCCTGTAACATCTGCACACGTGCACACTTTCACGTGTGCATGTGAGTGTGACGTGTTCATTCACAGTGTTAGCATTTGCTCACACACTGTGTCCACCTCAACCAGGGAGGGCACAGGAGCAGGTGCTGAAATGACTCAAAGGCCTCTGCTCTCCACCCGGAAGTTCTGTTTTGTTCAGTGTTCCTTATATAGATTTTCACGTCCCACTGATGAAAGCCAGGGCCTCGTAATTCTACACACCACCTCCCACATGCATGATCCTACCCCCTACAGATGCGAAGCCACGGCAGAACAGCCAGAAAACCACAAAGAAGACATGCTTCCAAACAAGAAAGGATCCACAGCAGCCCTGTCCTGCCCACATGCTGGGAAAGCCACAGCTAGGAGGGGAAGGGGGACCCATGTCACCCACTCCCCCACACAGGTCATGCCCTGCTCTGTCCCCACTTGAAGATGTCACCATCCTATGCTCAGTCCAAATCTCACATCCTCTACAGAACGTCCCCATTTGGTCAAATAGCATGTTTGTAAACCAAAACTCACGGTATAAGCTAACAAATTTAACTAGGTGAAGTATTTATACATCAAGCCTCTCAAATAGAAAGGTCGTTCTAAGTCTTGATGAGATCAGATCGCCTTGTGAGGTGTAAATGTTCAGGACATTCAATCCTCTCAGGTAACTCTGAACCGCACTTCTGCGGTGGAAACCGGAGCCTCAGGCTCTCTCACCTTTCAGAATCCGAGTAAGTGGCAATCAAGAGCACCCAGTTTTGCATTTCTCTGATGATTAAGGATGATGAACATTTTTTCATATATCTACAGGCCATGCGCCTGTCTTCTTCAGAGAAGTTTCTCTTCAAGTCCCTTGCCCACCCTGAGATGGGACCACTTGTTCTTTTCTTGCTAATACGTTTGAGTTCTCAAGGGAGGGGAGGGAGGGTGGAGGGAGGGTGATTGGCAGGATCACACCTATGGTTCATCTTATAAAGTTACATGTGAATCTTTCTAAACGTAGAATATAAATGTCTTAACACAATAACTAAGAAAATGACATGACGGCTATGTTAACCAGTTTGATGAAAATATTTCAAATTGTATATAAAAACAGCATATTGTACCCCATGACTATATTAATGTACACAGCTATGACTTAATTAAAAAAAATAAAACCCCAAAGCACCAAGTTAAAAGAACGTAACGATTATGAAGATACTTCTAAAAAATGCTCTCAGAACATAAAGCTATGTAAGGTGGGTGGCACTACTTGGCAGGAGGTCCCTGTAGCAGGTTATGAGCGAGAACAGGAGGCTCCCCACCCAGGAAGGCCCAGTCCGGCACAAGAGGGGACAGTGGCCAGGAGAATCACTCTGTCTTCACACAGAGGAAGAATGTGGCCAGCAGTCGAGAGCTCTGACATGTCCCTCCTGTGCCCCCTCCATGCTCTCATGTGAGGCCACGTAGGCGGACCAGCACTGGCCAGGACAGGGACCATGTGCAGTGGGAGAATGTGCTGAGAGCACCTGCCCAGGGACCTCGGGCAGCCACACCTTGAGTTCCCGGCATCAGCTGACGGCAGGTGTGGGAAGTGTGTGCTAATTAAGGAGCTTAAAAAGTTTAATTAAAAGAAAAAAGTTCAACTGGAATCCATCAGGGTTCAGTCGTGAGGTGGCTGGAGCAGCCTCATTTAAGGCCAGTTGCCAGGTCACATTCATCACAGCAAGGCAAGCACGTGACAGATGCACCCAGACCCTCTGTGGCTCACACGGGGATGAGTTACTTCTTATAAAGTCCGATGTGTGTGGTGAGCCCCTCCAATGTTGTCAAAGTGGACCTACGTGTGGGGGTGACTGCACAGGGGCAGGGGTGCAGATATTCCCTGCAGTCACTGGCATCCCCTGACCCCTTGTAGGGGTGGCCTTGTGGGAGCTCAGAAGCCCTGCATGGTGGCTGTGTCCCCAGCCCCTAAATGTACACCTGCCACTCTCAATAGAATTGAGACGGACCTCATGTGTCCCAGGCATATGGAAAGGGAGTCCTTAAAGCACAGAGGGTCAGATAGAAGTCCCCTCCCCAGTAGATAAGCAGATCAGAGTTGACAGTGTGTTCTAGAAATCTCTAAGGGGCATCAGGGGCCATTCCTTGCACAGCTCCACAAAACCCTTGTGGGCCCCCCAGGGGACCTGAGGCAGCCTGGCTGGAGTGACTACAGATAGGAGCTGGTGGCCTGGGGGCAGCCACTAAGCCAATGTGGCTCCTGTACCAAAAAAGTTTCCTATGGAGTCAGGTACATGGGAAGTGACATCTGGAAGGTGCATTTGTTCCTGTCCCCAATGCACAGAAACAGGCCACACTCACAGGGGTGGGTGAAGATGCCTCCATGGCCTTCCCACAAAGCTGTCCTGAGCACCTGCTGCCCAAATCCAGCAATGCCTTGGCTGGCCGTGTTGAGGGCATGGAAGCCATCCAGGACACCAGCTCTCCAGGGTTGGGAGAGGAATCCCAGGGAACAGCTTATGGTTGAGATGTGGCCTCCACGGGAAAATAAAAATCGTCACCCCTACATCTTCTGCCACCGGGGAGGGGTCCCCCTCTGTGGGCAGTGGAGGCAGCAACTGTGGCCTTGAGAATGTGATTCTAGCATTTCCTGTCAGCTCCAGGTGGGGCCTGGAGGAGGTCGAGGTGTTTGGAATGGTGTCTGCAGCCCTCTCCCTTGGCCTGTGGCCTGGAAGACCCTGGGGCACTTGAGGAACCCATGGGGCAGAGATGCAGCAAGCCAATGGGAAGGTGGACTGGTCTGTGCGGAGCCATGGGAGGAGGACTGGTCGGTTGTGGCAGCCCACTAGAATACGATGGCCAAGACAGAGGGAAGGAGAGGCCTAGGAGGGTCCCTGAGGTAGCACTGACCCAAATGGACAGGGGCTCCAGCAGGCAGATGGGCCAGGCCTGTTAACAAAGCCACATGCTCCTGGTGACTTGTCCGTCTGAGGGAAACTGCCTAGTCCCCACCCTGGAGGCCAGAGGCTCTAAGACAGTAGGAGAACTCCATGAGCCTGGGCTCAGACAGCTCAGGGGCCCTGCCTCCCTCGCCTGGCTACACAGGTGGAGGTCCCCAAACAGCAGATGCCACTGTGGTCCTGGAAAGGCAGAGGGTGCCTGGTGGGAAATGCATGGAGCTGCCCGTCTTCCTGTAGACACACAGGCAGTAGGTAGAAATGTCTGTGGCTTAGGGCTGCCAGTGTGGCAGCTGGGGCTGCACAGTCTGCAGACCTGCCTTCGGTTAGGACCTGGAGTGGGAGGAGTGGACGCAGCCCAAGGGTGAGTGCAGCCAGTAGGGACCCCTCCTCTATGTTACGACAAGCTATCCCATGGGCTCAGGGCCCCAGGACCCAACCAACACACAGAGCTTGGGGCCTGGTAACACTTTTCAGGCTGAAACCAACCTGGAGCCAGGCCCACCCCAGGCCTACCCATGGTGTAAAGCCCAGCAGTCCATTTTGAGTTGATGTCAGTTTGGGGGGGAGGGGTGTCTATTATTGGGGTGGGAAAGTTCTTATGTGTGTATAGAGCAGAGTTATGGAATGGTGACTTTGCTCACACCCAAAACTGACCACACAAGTGCTCCCTCAGAACTGCCGTACTTTGAAGGTGTGCCCACGATGGCATAGTTCTCCTATGCACTTAGTTATCCTATCCCACAGTGCTCCAACCCTAATCCCACAGTGCTCCAACCCTAATCCCACAATGCATAACACTAATCCCAAAGTATGCTGATCCTAATCCCCAGTGCACCAATCCTAATCCCACGGCATAGTTATCCTAATCCCACAGAATAATTATCCTAATCCCACAGCGTAATTACCCTAATCCCATGACGTAGTTATCCGAATCCTATAGTGTGCCAATCCTAACCCCACGGCGTAGTTATCCTGACCCCACAGCGTAGTTATTCTAACCCCATGGCGTAGTTATCCTGACCCCACGGTACAGTTATTCTAACCCCACAGCGTAGTTATTCTAACCCCACAGTATAGTTATCCTGACCCCACGGCATAGTTATCCTGACCCCACAGCGTAGTTATCCTGACCCCACGGCGTAGTTATCCTAACCCCACAGCATAGTTATTCTAAGTCCACAGCTTGCTGGCACTGTCCACGAATTGGATCCCCAGCCCCACCTGTGAGAGGGAAATCCAATCTGTATGTAGACTCCAGGGTTTTAGTGCCTTTTATACAGCATTCTCTTCTCTTTTTCTGATATTGTGACCTGCCAGGCTGAGAGTAAAGTCCTCACAACCCCCTGACAACTCATTCTGGGAAATCGCCTTGGGGTGCCCTCCTGGGGGTGCTGCACTGAAATTCTGTGTCAAACCCTTCACTGAGGGTTTGTACTTATCTTCATTTGTTCTTTATGAGGTTTTTGTTCTCAGTCCTTATGTTAAATATTGTTATTGTCGTTAAATTTAGCCTTTTTAATTCTGTAAAGGCAAAAGTGGAAACCTAATATACATATGTATAAGAAAAATTAATTTTAAAAAAGGAATAAACCCTTCACTGAGGGTTTTGCATCAGGGATCTCACTGGTTCTCACACTAGAGTCTCACACTGGGGTATAAGACTGGGTCTCACACTGGGGGACTCACACTAAGGGTCTCACACTGGGGTCTCACACTGGGGGATTCACACTGGGGGACTGACACTGGGGGTCTCACACTAAGGGTCTAACACTGGGTTCCACATGGGAGTCTCATGCTAGGGTCTCACACTGGAGTATAAGACTGGGTCTCACACTAGGGGACTCACACTGGGGGACTTACACTAAGGGTCTCACACTGGGTTCCACACAGGGGTCTCACACTAGGGGGGTCTCACACTGGGGGACTCACACTGAGGGTCTCATACTAGGGGATTCACACTGGGGTCTCACACTGGGGGTCTCACACTGGGGGACTCACACTGGGGGACACATACTGGGGGACTCACACTGGGGTCTCACACTGGGGTCTCACACTGGGGGACTCATACTGGGGGACTCACACTGGGGTCTCACACTAGGGGACTCACACTGGGGGATTCACACTGGGGGACTCACACTGGGGTCTCACACTGGGGGAATCACACTGGGGGTCTCATACTGGGGCTCTCACACTAGGGGGTTGCACACTGGGGGACTCACACTGGGGGAGTTCCACACTGGGGGGTCTCATACAGGGGGTCCCACACTGTGATCTCACACTGGAGGTTCCACACTGAAGATCTCACACTGGAGTCCCACCCTGGGGGTCTCACACTGGGATCCTACACTGTGGGGCTCACCTAGGGCCCCAACACTTGAGTCATGCCTTTGCCTTGACAGTCACCTCCCTCCTCAGTGTCAGTAGCAGCACAGGGCTGATAATGTGGATGCTGACCTCAAAGGATCAGCCTGAGGGCTGTAAAGTTTTCACCTGTGTGAATGTCACTCAGTGTCCCTGAGCCAGAGCTCTTGAGGGCGTAGCGTCTGCCAACATGCACAGGGGCCTTGGGCACAGTGCCTGGCAACTCAACCAGCACAGAGTTTTCAGACCAAGCACACAGTGTCCTAAAATAGTAAAGGATGGTTACATAAAAAGAAGGAAATTCAAACCTCATGGATTTTGTTAGTAATAAAGTGTCAAGACAGGCTCATTAGTGTATCAAATAGAGCAGACTAACACCAGATTTCAGCAACCTGGGGACCAGGTGTGGGATACCTGGGAAACCTCTGTCCCCTCTTCACAGTGTCCCTGTAAATCTTGCATTATCCTGAGATCTGACTTTTTCATGTGCATTGCGTTCTCTCTAGGCCAGCCCTGAAGTTCCCTGCAGCCTCCTTCCCTGGTCCCCTCAGCTCTAAGTCTCCCTCACGTCAAGTTCTGGGCACACGCTGCTGGATGGCTCAGAGTAAAGTCTTCACAACCCTTACCTGCAGGTAAAGAGATCGGTCTTCTCAACCAAAACCACCCCACCCTGTGGGTGCAGGTCTGCATCCGCGAGGACACAGGCCATCCTTCCTACCCCTCTCTGGCCAGGAGACAGCAGATGTGGCTTCAAGACCCGTGTTCCAGCCAGGCCTCCTGCTGACCATCTGGCCTAGGACAAGTCCCTGCATCCTAGCCAGTCTCCATCATTCATCAGTTGAATCAGAAGATGCAAACTTTGAGTTTCCATCAGAATTACCTATGGAGCTGATGGCTGCGCAAAGGTGCCCAGAGTGGGTCTGAGCTGCCCAGGGGCCTGATATGGGGCAGATGCCTGGGTGCTTACCTGACCTCTAGAATCAGACTCTCCAGGTTCTGATGCCATTACCCACCAAGCCAAGACCCACCTGGCTGTGTAGACAGTCGTTCAGCACATGGGCCTGCAGTCATCCCTGGCTAGAAGCTCCCTCCTAGGGACTGGTATGCTGAAGCACTCTAGGGAGTTTGCAGACCTCTGGGCACCACCTCCAGAAGTTCTAATTCAGTTGGTCTGAGCAGGAGGTCAGATGCCTACTTTATAAAGCATCTCCTGGGGACTGTGCTATAGGTGACCAGTGAGCCATACCCTGTAAAAGTAGGACCTCCTGGAAGTTCCACGAGAGGAGAGGCATTCGCCAAGCCCTGCCCTCCATGACTATCGGACCCCCGCGTGCGGAGTGAAGCACAAGCTGAGTGGATGACTTCCTCCAGCAAGTAAGCTTCATTTACTCTTCTGAGAGGATGAAGCCCCAGCCACTCTCCTCCTCCCCCCAAAGGACACGAGTGGCGACATCTGTGTGCAGAAGTTGGCTCTGCTAATTATCCGACATCTGTGCAGCTGCAGACTCAGCCTCCACGTCCCCTCTGAATAATGATCTCGTAACGACACTCAGCTGCGCCCCTGGAAAGACTGAGCCCTCCGCGTGAGGTCAGGGCTTTGTCCAGGCACCCACAGCCCTGCACAGCCCATAGTCCTGAGGTGCTGGACACCTGCTGTCTCCTGGAAGTCTCCACCCTTGTCTATGAACCTGGCTCAGCAGGCGGGTTGGCCACTCCTTTGTGTTTTGCTTCGTGGGACAGGTGGCCAGGCAGGAGGTGCAGGCTGGATGGCCCTACTCTGAGGATGGAAGCAGAGGCTTCTGTTTCGTGTCCTGGGCCCTCAGCCATCAAGGAGGGCAGGACCTGGGGCTGGGTAGGCATTGGCCTCCATGTGCTCTTCTGGGTGGGGGACAGGAGGAGGGAGACCTCCTGTCGCCTCTTCTGAGGACCTCAGGGCAAAGGCTGTCAGACTTCTCCATGCCCACCTAGTGAACAGCAATGGTTTTTTCTTCCTTATCATTTTCTTAATGACATTTTCCTTTCTCCAGCTTGCCTTATTATAAGAATTCACAATATAATATATACATAATATGCAAAATAGTAGCATATGTTTTTGTGTGTAGTAAGGCTTCTGACCAATGATAGATTATTAGTGGTTAAGTTTGGGGCAGTCAAAAGTTCTGTGGACCTTTGACTGTGTGGGGGACCACCACACCCAGCCTGCCCTGTTCAGGGTCAGCTGTACTCAGTGATATCACCCTGACTATGCTGTAAGACATGATGACCCAGCTCAGAATGCTTCTGTAGGCATTAGTGCCCCTAGTATTGGGCTTGCTGGGGGACCATGGCACTGCTTGGGTGTCCGGGACTCCTTTGGTGCCAAGGGGCAATGAGCAGGCTGGCGGCTAAGTGCTGCCAGGGGCCCCATGGGCTAGATGGGAAGCAAGTGCAGGACCCTGGACGAGGCTTCTCAGGCTGACCCCCAGGGAGCAGCCTGTGGCTCTCATCTGTAGCCCCACCCCCACCACACCCCTGCTTCATGACAGGATCAGGGAGGATGAGTCTACAGGCCCCGCAGAGGCCGAGAACCTGGGGATTAACCCTGCCGTTTGTTGTTCTGATCCAGAGCCTTTAACTGCCACCACATGACTAAATGCTGGTTAAAGGCAGGGGGAGGGGCAGGCCCTGGTTACTTAGATGTGTAAAGTACTGGTATTTTATTTCCTTTCATGAAAAATTTGAAATTTTTACCCTGTCACAGAACAAAGGGAACTGTGACTTCTGTTTCCCCATTTGCATAGCTGATTTCACGTGCTTTTGACAGTTCTATCACGCTTCTGACAGTCACGATGTGCCCCGCCAAGGGAAGCTGAACAGAGGCTTCGCTCACTAATCCAGGCTAGCTCACCCCAAATGTAACCCTTTACATACGTAACCCAAGGATGCGCTTAAAAGAATGATTCACCTTTGGTTTCAAAGATAGCCCACAAATCTCTAATAAGATAATTTCCTTAAAAGCAAAACAAAAACATTCTGATCAATTGCCTGTCTCAAAGTGTAAAACATTCAGGGTTGGACTCCCTCAAAGAACATTCTGGCATCAACCCAGTAGGGCATCCTCCCCCTTCCTGGAGCAGGTATCTGTGTGCCAGACACCGAGTTACCTCCTAGCTGCCACGACACACAGGGCAGGGCAACCTCACACCTTTCGGGAGAGGCTCACACACTATTCTATAGATAGTGTGTATCTATAGAATCACAGCACATGTCCACACGGTACCAGATCCAGAGAGGCAGAAAGGGTGCCTGAAAGAAGTGAGGGTGAGGCTGCATCCACATGTCACTGTGTCCATTCTGTGCACACCTGGGAAGCCAACAGAGCTCCCTGGGAGGCCTTGCCCTTTCTTTCTCCATGGGTAGTTAGTGACCCTGTGCAAAGAGCTGGTGCTGGTGTTGCAAGGCCTGTTCTCCCTCTCCCTGCACTGCCCACCCCAAACTTCCTACCCCAGAGGTGCTGCACCCCTGCAGCACTCCCCGCACACACACACTGCCAGCCAGCATGGAAATCAAAAAGGGTGGACAGCCGGGCAGACCATAGGAAATGAGACAGACCCATTCATGTGTAACTCTTCACAACACCTTTGAGTTTTGTGGTATTTTGAATGGTGTGCCAGATCCACGCCCAAAACCTATCATTGGTGCACTAAATCCATAATCAAAACTAAAGGGCAAGCTATCTTCAAAGAGAACAGAAGGAGGGGCCTTCAGCCCGAGTCATACCATCTCCCCACTGGGCACCCTGGGGGATTGTGAATCAGGCTTTAGAATCAGTCATTTTAAGTTTTATCTGGTTTAGAAACAACAAAAAAAGAAAGAGATGTTACTACAATTAAAGAAGTCTGTTCTTTCATAAGAAATTTCAACATATACACAGCATACATTGCTGGCCTGTCAATGCAAACAGATCACATCTTTTCCAAGTGTTGTTTTTTTTTAGTATCACAAGAGTCACATAGGCTTGTAATCATCTAAGATAGCAGTTCTCAACCTGTGGGTCACAACCCCTTTGTAGCAATGAAAATACACTGTGGTATTAGGAAGGTTGAGAACCACTGGTCTAAGATAAAACCAACCGCCCATATTCCGTCAATAACATTCCCTGCCATAATTTTGCTGTTAGCCCAAAGCCAGAAGCATGTTGCCTCGTGCTCTTGGTCAATTTCCACACACAGTGGTCCAAGGTGGCCCAGGCAGATGCTGCCCCCAGAGCAGGTCCATCTCCAGGTCCAAGCGATGTTGTAGAAGACAGTCCCTTCCTGCTTGGGACCTTGGAGGCTCCAAGACAGGCTGGGTTTCATCTGACCAGTTTGTAACTTGCAGCCCCAATTTAACCAAATGTACAAGGATAGTGCCACTGGTGGCACTGACAGGAGCACAGACAGCTGTTCTGCTGAAATTATCACCCTGTCGTACCATAAAACGGGGCCCTTTGCAGCACTTTCATGGACACATTATTGCTGCAAGAGTAAAAATAGCAGTACTTTCTGGAGAAAAATTATAGCTGCCGCTCCCAGGTTGCTGTGTAATTAACCTAGATGCTGAGGTGATGAGAGGTCTCCCTAATGACTCTATCGGTTCAGAAAGGCGACATTTCCCCCAATCTCCTCCGACAGTATCATCAGGATGTTGTCAATGCAAACAATACCCTTATCTAGCTTCTTTTCAAGTCACCTGATTAACTGGAGAAAATAGAAACAGAGAGAAAAGAGGGTGTCCTTGCATGAGGCAGTAATGTCACTGAAAGGCCAGGGGTCGTCCTGCCTTTGCCGGGGCTACCTAGCCCCTCCACAGTTCCAGGTGGCTGATTCCACCCTCAGTGCCCTGCTCTGCTGGTCACTGCTGCTTGCCTTGCCCTTTTGGTCCTGGC
Organism: Galago senegalensis; assembly: GCA_963575145.1. Taxonomy (NCBI): domain Eukaryota; kingdom Metazoa; phylum Chordata; class Mammalia; order Primates; family Galagidae; genus Galago; species Galago senegalensis. The sequence continues at coordinate 58,394 of CAUYTI010056516.1, forward strand.
ACAGAAGCCCTGACCACTCCTGTGAAGGGACAACCTTCACCTCCTGTAAGAGGCTGGCTCTTCCCCTGTGAGGTGACCAGAGGAAGCCCCAGCCCCCACAGAGGTTGTTTCTTTTGCTCCACGGCAGGAACCCAGGATGGGAAGCCTCTTCCTTCTGCAGAGGTCTCTGGAGGGAGAGTATTTTTCTTGGAAAGGAACACATGGCACCATTAAAGTCACAGCGCAGAGCAAGTGTGTATTATATTAAGGGACTAACCTTCCGCTGGGAAGTTAGGGGCTCCAGGGCTAGGCCAATGCTGGGCATGTCCCCCCACAACACTCGGTGGAAGCTGGGGGAACTGAATTTTAAATGATCCCAGGGACATTTTTTTCTAATAAAATAGAGGGGAAAGAATATGTGTGTGTGCGTGTGTAATGTGTGTTTCTGCTTACATGTGTTTGTGTGTGCTCGTGCCTGTGTGTGTGTGCATATTTGTGTATGTACACATTGGCATGTGATTATGCATTTGTGTATAAGTGTTTGTGAGTGCAAGAATAAATGTCTCTGTGTATATGTGTTTGCATGGACATGTGCATGTGTGCATGCATGTATGTCTGTGTGTACGTTTAAGTGTGTTTGCATGTGCATGTGCATGCGTGTGTGCTTGTGGCACTGGTGTGCATCCACATGTATATAACTTGCTAGCTTTCCTGGCCACAGTGTTGGACAGGCAGGGCTGAAAGCCTACACTCTAAGAGTCAGGAGCCACCACAGCCACCTGCTTCGGACAGGGCCTGGGCACCTGCAGACTGCTGCTCCAATGACCACGCCTCGGGCAGTAGCTTCGCACAGAATATGTTTGTCCCCTAAAGTCTCCAACCGGAGAATTTCCAGCCCTGCTCATAAAACACCCCAATGTGGCCCCTGACAATCAATGCCATCTGGCCCCTCCCTCGTCCCAGCAGCAGACTTCAGCTGGGGGTGTACAAGGTTTGAAAAGCAAACTGTTCTAAGCCCTCTGGGCTTGCTATTCAATAGAACAGTGGTAATATAATGCATTTTCATTTACTTAGCCTTAAATATATGTAAATTAAAGGGTTTTCTTTTATTAAAAATAACACTGAAACTTACCACTGATGTGTTTTTGTTATTCTAAAAAGAAGCAGTGCTAGAGGAAGGAGGCTCTAATGACATTTCACATTCAGATGCACGTCTTGCTGGAGAAAGCAGGGCCTCCCTGCCCCAGGCTGAGTGCCACATAAAGCCCTGCCCAACGGTGCCGCCATTGGCAACTTTCACTCTGAGCACGTCCTCATTGTCTTCCGTGGTGACGGGGCAGCGGCAGGAGCACAGCTCCGTGGCTGGAGGCCTAATTGTAGCCAAGAACAAAAAATAAATTGCTGCTCTGCCCTTGGAGCCATGGACTGTTGGAGAGAAAGTGTTCAGTGGGGCAGAGGGTGCGAAACTTCACTGCTTCCAGAGCTCAGCGGGCTCCCTAGAGCCTTCTGGAGGAAAGAACTGGACCCTAAGAGGGGCCCCAGGACCCCAAACCCAGAGGTGTGGCCTTGCCGTGCTTTCCAGTTCATCCCACCCCACATGCACGCAGACCCTCTGGCCACTCACCAGAGCCCTGCAGACCCCACCTGCACAGCTCTCACACAACTCCTGCTCCTTTTCCACAGACCCCTGCATCCTGGGCATCTGAATGGCTGTTTGCGGGGGATGCTATAATGACCACCATCATGGTGGCTCATGATTCCCAGCTCATCACAGATTGTAGATCTTCATGATCATTGCTCTTCCTGGTTCATAGATCTTCCTGGATCATAGATCTTCATGGATTATAGATCTTCATGGATCACAGATCTTTACGGATCATTGTTTTTCATGGATGGTAGATCTTCATGGGTCACAGACTTTCATAGATCATAGATCTTCATGTGTCATATATTTTCATAGACCACAGATCTTCACAGGTCACAGATCTTCAAAGATCATAGTTGTTTTGGGTTTTTTTGTTTTGTTTTGTTTTGTTTTTTAGAGACAGAATCCCACTCTGCCACTCTGGGTAAAGGGCCATGACATCATCATAGTTCATAGCACCCTCAAATTTAGCCTCCCAAGTAGCTGGGAGTAGGCACCACCATGACGCCTGGCTAGTTTTTCTGTTTTTAGTAGAGATAGGGTCTCACTCTTGCTCAAGCTGGTTTGAACTCCTGAGCTCAAGCAATCCATCTGCCTCAGCCTCCTAGAGTGCTAGAAATACAGGCATGAACCCCTACACCTGGCTGATCATAGATCTTCATGTACGATAGATGTTTCTTTGTGGATCACAGATCTTCACAGATTATAGGTCTTTATAAATCCCAATTCCTCATGGCTTATAGCTCCTGATGGATTACAGCTCAACAAAAACCATAGATCTTTATAGAACATAGATCTTCATGGATCACAGCCCCTTGTGGGTTGTAGCTCTTCCTCAATCATAGATCTTCATAATCAGAGCTCCTCATGGATTACAGACCTCCACTGATCACAGATCTCATAAATTATATATATTCATAAATCCTAGCTTGCCATGGACCACAGATCTTTCTAAATCGTGGCTTTTCATAGGCCATAGCTCTTCATGGGTCATAGCTCTTCATGGATCATAAATCTCCATGGTTCATAGAGTTTCACAGAACACAGTTCTTCATGTCTTACTTTCCTGCCTTCACTCTGGCAATGTGCAAAGGTACGAAGTAATCAGGAAAAATGTAGAGGGGATGAGAGATGTTCCTATATTTTAGTGACATCCCAACCAATGTCCTTTGAGTTCAAAATAATCTCAGAGGATCTAAATGCATTTGATGCCACTTATAACATCATGCCTATAAAATAGTAAGATATTTATACAATGTAACAGGCCCAGAAACAGCTAACACCTTGAATCTGCCTGGCCCCTTGGTCACCCGGCTCTCATCAAGGAGGGAGGGGTGATAAGAACAGAGCAGGGAGTTGCTTCGTTTGCCCCATGAGGCCCTTGTGACATCCTGCTGCATTTGGCTGCCTCCCTCAATCTTGAGCTCAGAGGCAGAGAGCGGCCAAACCAGCAGGTGCAGACCACCGCCCAGCAACACTACCTGTTGCCATCAGACTTCTTCTGGTGGCTCTCCAGCCATGAAGCCATTAACATCCACAGGCACCACTCTTTCTGTTCTAGAATTGACTGTAAATGTCACAGATCCCAAGACACTCTGCTCTTTCATGATGCACTGATTTAGGGACGGCCTTTGCACATATCAGACCTCACTTTTCTGGGGCATGTGCTCATTTATGCTAGATCCTGATCCAACCTGAGCTCTGACTGGACCAAGGAGAAGCACAAGGAGAAGACAGTGGTCTGCAGGCTCCACTGGTGGAGAGAGGCACTGCACCCTTGGTCTTCTGCTGTCTTTTCCCAGATGGAGCTTACTGTGGGAAGCTGGGGAAGCCAAGATAAGAGGAGGAGGCCTGACCCTGGGGGCCAACAAAACCCATCCACTAGGATCAATACCCTAAGGCCACTGCTCAGGGAGATACCCACCAGGGACTCACAGCGGAAATACCACACAAGTGTTGCACCCACAAAAGGAAGCTGCCCCTCAAAGCCAGGTAGAATAATGTGCCCCCCCAAACCATGTTCTCCAGCAGCTCAGAATAGGAACATGTTTGGAGATGGGCTTTATAGATGCTACCACTTCCAGATGAAGTTATGCAGGAGCAGTGAAGACACTAACCCAGCATAATGGGTGTCCTCATGGAAGGGCCTCATGAAGACACTGACACACCCAGAAGGAAGACAGCATGCAATGACGGAGGCAGAGACTAGAGTGAGGAGTCTACAAGACATGGGACTCCAGGGGGCCAGCAAACACAAAACGGCAGAGAAGACAAGGAGGCCTGTCTCCCAGACACTTCAGAGGGAGCGTGGCCATGCTGAAATGTTTATTTCAGACTTCTGGCCTCCAGAACCAGGAGAAAATGAATTTCTGGGGCCTCAAGTCACCAGAAATTTGTTGTATTTTGTTCCAGCAACCCTAGGAAAGTGATACAGCTTCTCGTGGTTACCCCAGTGCCCTGTTTGGCCCTTCCCTTGCAGGGCACTCCACCTGCAGACCTCAGCACAGCAGCATCTCAGCCTGCCTGTCCTCTGCCCTGACCTTCACACAGAACTCCAGCTCAGATCTACCTGGGAACCCATCTGCAATAGACAGCAAAGTGTGGGGCTGGAGGAGTTGCAAAGGAAGAATTTTTCTTCATTTTATGATGAATTCCATTAATGTGACTTGTGACTCTGTTGTGCTTGTGGACATACCACCTCTGAAGAGCTTCCGTGCTGGCACTGATCAGCACACACACACGTGCACACACTCAACATTACTGAGAAGGCAAGTTGGCACTATCAATGTCAGGGTCACAGTCCGGTCAATTGAAGGATGAAGCCTGGACAGGTGTCTTCTTTTTAATAAAATGCACTGTGATTCCTGGACCTTCAAGTCCTTCCCTGTACTACCAGTTTACAAACTGCTAAACTTATGAAATTGGATGATTGGGGCCCCAAAGCTTTCCTTTCTTTCTTTCACTTTTCTGGTAGAATTGTTAAAACATGGAGAGATAAGAGGGTTTGATCCTTCACAGGTGGATATTCTGTGGGGGTCACTGAGGGGTGGCCTTCCCTTTGAGGATGATGCCCACGGGCCAGGCTGGCCTGGGTTCTGCCAAGAGCTGTTGCAATTGAACACATTGGTGGTGGAGCCACAGTGGGTGGGGATTAAAGATTTAATGGGATCTACTGTAGCCCTAACATAATTGCTTAAGTGGATTGTGACCTTGAGCTGAGAACAAGACTGAAACAGCTGTCAGGAAGAAGGAGCCAGAATTAAGCTTCAGTGTCACTGGAACACAGCCAGGGCGACATGGGGGTTACCAGTGGACAGCCAGGGTGCTCCACAGGGTTCACAAGTGGACAGCCAGGGTGTTCCACAGGGGTCACAAGTGGACAGCCAGGGTGTTCCATGGGGGTCATATATGGACAGCCAGGGTGCTCCACAGGGGTCAGAAGTGGACAGCCAGGGTGTCCCACAGGGGTCAGAAGTGGACAGCCAGGGTGTCCTACAGGGGTCCCAAGTGGACAGCCAGGGTGTTCCATAGGGGTCACAAGTAGACAGCCAGGGTGTTCCACAGGGGTCACAAGTGGACAGCCAGGGTGTCCCACAGGGGTCACAAATGGATAGTAAGGATGTTCCACGGGTTCAAATGTCATCAGAAGATAGCCAGGGTGCTCCACAGGGGTCACAAGCTCACTGCTAACCCCTCCTCAGGCACCACCTCCCCCAAACACAGCTTCTCAGATTAGTTTTCCACACGCACATCATCTCCAAGGCCTCAAGGTGTGCCTCTGAGCTGACCTTGCTTCAGTGATTCCAAGCAGAACCTGCCAATGGGTGAACACAGGCTGTCCCCAGCTGGCCAGGGGAAGTGAACCCACTGTGCCGTCACAGGAGCCCAGTGCCCTGCAGTGAGCACGGGAAGTTATTGCATCAAAGTGCCAGAGAGGTCTAGACTCGGGAGGGTCTGCACAGACAAAGATGTGGGAAAACTGGTGAGGAGGAAGCCGAGACAGGGAAAGGGACAGAGCCTCGGCATGAGCCACTACCTGGGTCTGAGGGGCCCTGAAGCAGAGAGTGGGTGCTGATTTCTGAGGCCGAGCAGAGCTCGTCCTGAAAGAACAAAGTCTAAGGCACAGCCCAGCTAAAGCCCTAACAAATCCAAGAAGCAGCAAAATCTGTCTACAAACTATTTTCTATAGTCTAGACCCCAGACACAGGGAGTGACAGGCCTGCTGCACCAAGTCAGGTTCTTATGGACACCTGAGGGGTTGCGTTTGGTGACAGCTCTGATTCTAGGCTCTTAATGATCCTCTTAATTCCTTTGTTGCCCTAAGATGGCAAGTTTTTGAAAACAAGTAAAATACCACAGCCAAACCCATATCCACTAGGCTGAGCAGTCCTTCCAGAGACCAGTGCCCAGCCTCCGATCCCACCTCCACATAGCATCTGCCGTGTCTGACCCTTCCCGCGAGTGTCCAACCACAGACGAAAACGCCATTTTGCTTTTCCTATACCGTATTGAGACACAGAGAAAAGGACTGGCCAAGATGAAGGTGTAGTGCGTGAGGGAAGATGCTGTTTAACTGTCCCACAGCTGTAAACTTCTATTTCAACACAAACTGCCTTAATTTCAGCAAGCCGCCTTGGCTACCAGCAGTGTATCAGGCAGTCCCTCTAAGTTTGGGCTTAGGAATTAGAAAGAAGGCAAAGGAAAGAAGGGCAGAGTCAAACCAGAGATTCATCACGAAAGATAGAGAGGTCTCTACAAGGTGGAAGCCTCTGAGTGTTAGAGCCTGAGAGCCAGGAGCACCCTGACTCACAGTGTGGTCATCTGGAAGGTGGGATGTGCTGGCCTGCCCCTCCGAGCTTTCCTCTCAGAGGAAGGAAATAGACTCCTGAAAGGATCCTTAATGAACAGCTCTAACCCACCCGAATGATGGCTGGGCTGTGCAGGAACACGCATGCTCTCAAGCCACTCTGGCCCTTTTGTGCTCCCTTGTACAATTCCAAATGGGGCCTCCCTGCATGGCCTGGCTGGCCAGGCTGCACCACAGCACTTGGGAAAGCCCAGGGAGCAACAGTGGGCCTGGTCTCAGGTGCTTCCATTTGCTGAGGCTCAGCAGCCACCTCTGTGACAACAGGTGGGCTCTCCCACTGGACTGCCACAGGAGCACAGGTTTCAGAGGAGACACACGTGGTCTGCCACACAAAGCCACTGAAACAGACACTGGCTGTGCATTCCTATAAATCAGTCGTCTGCCTGAGGGAGAGAGAAACGACGGAACATGAGCAGTGCTCTCCCTCCAGGCTGACAGCGGGACATGCTACTTTAGGGGTTTGGTAGAACCACATTCTGCCCTACCTCAGCACTGGGGGACATGTTGCACATGGCCCTGAACCCACAGTGAGATGTGGAGTGACTCACTGACTCTTACCACAATTAAGAAGGTGCATGGCACCTTCAGAGTGCAGCAAGTGACACTGGCCCTTCGCCTCCTGTCCCCTTCTCTGAATTTCACAGACTTGGCCAGCTTGGGCCCTGTTGCAGACGCCTGCCAGGGCCCCTCAGTGGGGCTGGTGAAGTGGCTGGCCCTGGGGAGCACCAGGCCTGTCCACACCTCCCAGGGCATTTTACAGGGAACAGGCACTGATGCAATGCTGAGTCGCTGAGGAAGACGTGTAGGGGTAGAATGAACCACGGGCAGCTCCAGGAGCCTCAGTATTCTTAGGTTTGTGCCTTATCACAGCACAAGGTACAAACGCCACATCTGGGTCCCACAGTCTGACGGCAGTATGAATTGAGTCACTATGAATGTAGTGTGGGTCCTGAGATTCTCACAGGTTAGCAGTCATCATGGAGAGACACCATGCAGCCTGGTGCCCCAAGGCCTGGGAAATCTGAACCTGGGCCTGGCTGCCTGGCCATCCCTGGCTGCCCAGCTGTGCCAACCTGTGCCCACACAGAGTGTCTGCCTCTCAGAAAAGTCTTGCTCTTCAGAAAAATGGTCTCAGTCACTGAACAAAAACCGCATCAAGGGAAGTTCAAGTTGTCCCCTTGTTCCTTGCTGCATACCTGTGGGCCATCTTCTGCTGTGCACTGTGCATTGATGTATGCTTCTGTTTATTATTATTTTTCTAACCTGCCTCCAAATCACCCTGAGTTTACAGGCAGCTACAAAATGTGCCTCCGCTGGGAGAGAGTGTTTGCTGAGGCTGGCTCTGGGGAGAAGGGGCGCTGATTCTGTGGGCGGCCCTTTAGCGCCTCTGGTGACTAGCAGGACCCTCCCTGGGGCAAAGGAAGCTCCCAGCTTTGAGAGAAATTACCGGCATGTCAGTTCCAGGGAGGAGACCTTGCTCTGTCCGCACTGAGCTCCTTGCCTGTGGGATGTGAGAATACACACCTCCCCGATCGGACGTTGGAAATACGTTTGCCCTCTCCTCACTTCGATTTTCTCTTTGCTTGTTCCTCTTTCTTCCTTCTTTTTTTTTTTTTTTTCTTTTTTGAACGGGTGAGAATCCTTCCACTTTGCCATGAGGAATGCTGAAAAAATGCATAATTAAAAAAGAAAAAAAGTCTTTTCAAGGCTGTTTACTTGGGTGACAACGGTGACACAAACGTTTCTTTCTCCTCACAGGGCCCACCCACAGAAAGGAGCGGAACAATGGCGCTCTGGGGGCCGATCCCCAGGCCAAGCCTGGAGAGGCCGGGGTCCCAGAGCCCCGCTGAGCCCTTTCAGCTGCCACAAGGCCCCACAGGCCAGCCGGTTCCGAGGGCTGGCCCACGCTAATTGCAAGGCACTGATGTTGCTCAAGGGCTCTCTGTGTTTACATAGTTGCACAAGTCTCTCTTAATTGTCCAAAAAAATAAAAATTACTAATATTTCAGGGAAAAGGGTAGGCTCCTCTGAGAGGAGGAGTGTGATCCTGCAGTGTGTCCGCATTGACTATGAAACCCTCTGCCTCACACAAACATGGCCAAACTGCCCCACAAACTTCCAGGGTGAACTCCCCAAGGCGTCAGCCATCTGCACACGGATGGGTGTCTACCAGCACCTCGTGGCTCTGCTTCCAGAGGGTTTAAGTTATCCCAGCAAGTAAATAACCAAAGTTACATCATTTTAATCAACATTCATCATTTTAATTGCCTGAATCTCCACCAGAACAAAGTAACACTATAGTTTTATGGTATTTGATTAATGAGGGCAAGAAAATTGAAGTTTTTGCAATAAAACTAAAAAAAAAAAATCAACAGACTTTTATCGTTTTTTCCCTTGTGATTTTAATTTAATGGCTCGTGTTTTCATTACTGCAGAGGCTGTACACTTTAGCTTGCAATTATGTCCCATCTGTGAAGCACTGTGTTACTGTGTTATTACAGTTTATTCTAGTAGCTTTTCAATCACTTTTGAGTTGGGCTTTACAAGTATTCTTGCAGCAGGTGGGCTTCCTGGCACGGGCCCAGGATCACACAAAGCGCAAAGCTGGCGCCTAATGGCAGCATATGCATGTGGCACCGAGTGCCAGCCTCCCCCGTACGCCGCCGAGCAGCCCCTTGAGCCTGTCAGTCACTCTCCTGCCTGCTACAGTCTCTGAGTCGTTTCTGCCAGGGAAAAATGTACCAAGGCAGCAAATTTCTCCAGTGCACCATCCTTATTACTGAGACAACCCTGTCATTAGCACAAGCACAATGAGCCTGAGCTGGGGATGCATACCAATTAGGCTGCACGGAGCACTTTTGCTTCTTATTGCTATGGAAACACACCCCCCCCTGCCCCGGCTACAGTGGACAAGCGGGAATGTCCCCCCACCCATATGTCACCTAGTTAACACTGTACACTTTTATGCGAACCAAAATCCGCTCCAGGCCCCTCGGCAGTGTAGAAAAAGGAAAGAAAACAACGGAAGTCTCTGCGGATGCAGGAGATGAGTGGTCCTCGGAATCCTCACACAGTGTGGTCACGGCCAAACCTGGGAACCACTAGGTTACTTGCCGTAAGGACATTTAAATCTAGAAATATTTTTCTCCCATTAAATCTAGCAGGGATAGTTTAAGCAATCTAAAATGGTGCTATTCTGTTTTTTAAAATGGAGACCAAACATTTGTTTTTAAGTCAACATAAAGAGTATTTCACTTCTAAGAGGCTAAGACAACTCCAGGAGCCACCAGCGTCAGATTCTGCCTCCTTCAGGCTTTGCACCTGCCCCAGACACAGACCCGACCCAAAGAAACAAAGACTCAAAACATTAGTGTTTGCTAAGGGTCTTTCTACCTGAATACTGTGAACTTTGCCAAGACCTGTTAATAAATTCTTTTGTTTTAGGGCATGTGAGAGAGAGAGAAAGGGAGGGGAGAGCGTTTTTATTGTAGTGGCTGCATGTGTACACAAAGGAGAGAGTCTGACTTGCAAATTTTCACACTGTAGTTTGGAGTTTTATTTACAGTGTTAATTTTAATTTACAGTGTTACCTGCCGGGGAAAGAGACATCACGGCTTTATTGTCCCCAGCATTTCAGTGGCAATTTTAAAATAGAGTAGACCCTTGAGCTCTGCTGTCACACCCCCACACTGGGTGCTCCCCCACAACCTCACAGGCCCCTCAGAAGCCCTTTTCTGAATGTTTAACTATCTTCATACTGAGAATGCCGGAGACTCCTTGGTCTACTTCACGCAGGAATTTTCCTCACTGTTTCTAATTGTCACTCACCTTTGCCATAAAGAGACTCTCTTGGGCTGACTGCAGCCAGAAGCTGCAGCCCAAGTGTGGGGGGCCCTGCCCTGCAGCCCCCAGGAACGCCACAAACACGGGCACTTCTGCCACACACATGTGTAGGGCACCCCGTGAGGGACCAATTTCTTACAGAAAAACGGTGCAACAGTGCTGGACTTCACGTGAGTCTAGCTCAGGCATATTTAAGACACAAATAAGGTGCTCTTTAAAAAAAACACACACATCATATACAAGATGCTGTGAGACAAAGTCATGTGATTAGTGACAGTGACTCAGGATGGTGAAAAAAGGGGACCAGAAAACCTGCCGTCTGAGCCCAGAACCAACTTCCGCAGGACTGGTGCTGTTTCCCAGTGCTGCCACTCATGGAACGCTTGTCGTTATGAAAGCAACTCCAGATACACGTGTGTAAAACTCCCTCCTGTGCAACGTGTCCCTATGGAAATCACGCAGCTTTTAGACTTTTGTTGTTAAGTTAAAGTCATCAAGGGAAAAGAAAGCTCCTTACACAAAGAAAGAGGGACTGGCAGCCAGAGCGGCCACCAGGGCAAAGAGGGACTGGGGAGAGGTGAACCCCACAGGCTTAGCTCAGAGCCAAGGCCTTGACTCCTCTCCCAAAATAAACAAGTCTCAAGACTAAATAAGAGGAGTGTGAGACAATCCAGCAACTTTCATCTCCAGCCACTCTGCAGATGTTCTGACTAGTTACAAAGCAGCAATGCTCCCTGACCCAAATGTCAACGTTCTCAATAACAATCACAGCCCATTTTCTTCTCACAGCAAGGCCTCTGTGTGGGCCCCTGCCTGCCCCCTTCAAAGACCCTATAGAGAGAAGGTGAGCAGAGCTCCTGCCTTCCAGTTGGTTTTTCCTTCGGCTAATCTCCCCTGACATTGACTGCAGGTGGGGGACCAGGCTGTGCTTCCACCCACCTTGAGTGTGCAGGGGCTTCTCACCAGGAGCCTGTGCCGTATGACTGCTCTTCCCAGTGCTCTGAAGGTGACTGCACACCATCTCTCACACTTAGACTTCGCACTGTCCAGCAGGCAGAGCAGACATGACATTTATCCATCAGACACACAGAAGGGCCAGGCCACACCAGAACCCACCAGTCTCTCTGCCTGTCCCTTCATGAGAAAATGGTGCCCAACTGTTTACTGAGCTAAGTGGAACTTACTAAGGCAAAGTCTGTGCCCACAGCAACCCTGTCCTTACTTTTCCACTCCAGCCACACTCAGGTTGGGCAGTCTGGAAGAAGCTTCCCGCCTGCTGATGGGGCCTCTGCCTGGACCATGGGAGCTGTGGACAGCACCATCCTCTTAGCCGAGTGGCCAACCGTCTGCTCTGGGTGATTGAACAGCTGTGCTGATGGGTCAGGGCTCACTGGCCAGAATTGGCCCTAGTGGCTAGGAACTGCATCCTATCACTCTCTTTGGACCACAGTGCTGCAACAGGTTGAATTGTGTCCCCAGAAAGATACTTAGAGGCCCTCCCCCAGCACTCACACTGTGACTTACTTGAAAATGCAGTTGCTGCAAATGTAATTAGTTAAAATGAGGCCAGACAGGGGTAAGGCGGGCCCCTTCCAAGGTGACTGTGACCTCATAAGAAGAGGGAAGTTTAGACACAGAGAAGGGACACACAGGGAGAGGATAGGGACAAAGGTCAGAACATTACCTCTTAAGCTAACGGAAACCTGGGGCTACAGGGCCAGCCCATGCTGGCTGAGGCACCGAAAGTTTCTCCCTAGAGGCTCCTTGGAGAGCATAAACTTCTGGCTTCCAGACAGCGAGAGACCACATTTCTGTAGGTGTGAGCCACCCAGGTGTGGCACTTTGGCACAGTAGCCCTAGGAAATGGAAACAGGTGACCCTCAGACAATGACTCTCTTGGATCGTGAAGGAAGGAAAGAATGTCTTGCTGGAAAGGCAGTTGGTTCCAGGTTCTGCGAGTGCAGAGAACTAACAAGCCCAGGGCTCTGAGCCAAGCTGCATGGATGCTGCTCAAAGTCACTGTCAACTACAGAGTGGGAAACACAGGGCTCTCCAGCAGACTAGCCCATGTTGCCTTCGTGGCTGTGACCCTCGTCCCAGATTACACACCCCCATGGAGAGGAGCACACCTTCACACACGCACTTGATGTGGAGGCTTGCAAGTATTTTAGACGATGGTGTTTCTCTCCGGAAGATGAGCCTGAGCCACAAAGACCTGAGAGGAGAAGGGTGCAGCTTCCACAGCAGCTGCCGACACCCAGGTCCCACGGCCAGGAAGAGGTCTGAGGTTCCCGGCACAAGGATCCAATAAAGTAACCTCCATTGTCTCTAGTACACTCCTGAGCACAAAGAAACAGCAAGATGGACATCACTGCACCTTTGTGTGTATAACATCCACACCTATTCACGTGGCATGTGTGATCAAAACACAGCTGAGGTTCAGGCAACACTGCAGAGTGTGCTAAAGGGTTTCCATAATAGTCACAGTACGTGAGAGCAGGCGGGTCTGAGAGTCCCAATGGTGACAGAAGCTGTTGGGCAAGTACATTGGGCCGGGAGGAGAGGACATCTGCCTCAGGGTCAGACATGCCCAAGTGCAAGGAGTGGCCTTGCTCGTACCCACCTGGGCAAATCATCCTCATCATCGTTATCCATCCACATAAAATTAGGACACTATCCTTTCTCACCTTTGCAGGGTGATTGAGAAAATCAAATGAAATAATTCGAATACATTTTCCCAGTCATGCAACATTCACGGAGTATCTGCCATGTGCTATGACTGCTTTAAGCACTCGGGACGTAGAACAGAGAGTTAGATCAGCCAGTGAGTAGAACACAGCGTGCGTGGCTCAGCATTCCTGTCCGGGGGGCCTCATGCTCAGCCGCTCTCAAAGGAGCCTGTCTGTGTGGAAACTGGTGATTTATAGTCAGGTTCTTAGACTCTATAGTGAGAGTCTTAGACTCTATAGTATAGACTCTTAGACTCTATCTAGTGATAGTAAGCTCAGGTCTTAGCTCAAAATGAGCAATATTAACAGCAACAATTTACACCAAAGTACTAATAAGGCCAATTTTGACAGTCTTTCATAGGTATTAAAAACATGTATTAATGAATGACAGATTTTATCTTTCTCCCCTTTGCTGAAATTTCTAACCTGGATAATTAAATTAAATAACCAGATTTAAAGTCTGTGGGAGCAGACCTGGTCATTTTTTTCCCCATTTGGAATTATCTATTTATTTCACTTAAGTTATCAAAGTGCAAATCACAGCTCCTTGTTACTTCCTATCCTGGCTCCTTTTAAGCAGATACAGCACGGATGAAATTTCAGCTTCTGTCCCTTGTGATTATGCAAGCTGAGAGCTTGAGAGCTGTGAATGCATGAGAACACTTCTCTAACTTACTCTGTTGAGTCCACAGCAGACTGGGGAGGTAAACAAACACAGTGCCTGAGCAGGGGCTGTGCCGTCACTGTCCAGGTCCAAGTCCCCAGAGGCCTCTCTTCTAGAACGCAGGGACGTGTATCTGCCCTCTCTTGACCTCTGCGTGGCAGGTACCTGTGCCCCTCCTTGGAGCCCTCTCCTGGCCTCGCTGTGGTGCCCTCAGCTCCCCACCTCCTTCTACTCACAGCTATTTCTCAGGATATCCCACACATTCCTTCTCTGCACTTCAGACATCAGCATGCCCTGCAGTGCCGTCCTCTTCCTTGGAGCACCTAACCCCTTTGGGCGGGCAGCCATCCTCAGAGGTGGCAAGAGCCAGCAAGACACCTACCAAATCCACTGTGTTCCCAGCATGCAGCTAAAATTACCTTCCAGCCTCCCTCAAAGCTGGGCAGGACATATCACTGGGTTTGGCCCTTACACTCTCCTGAGAGTCTCAAGACTTCTGATCTGCTTTGTGACTGGAAGGAATCCAAAGAGGCCAGAAGAGATGGCGGCACCACGAGATGGGAAGACCCCAGAGGGGTCCAGCCTGCCCCTGGGAAGGCTGTGCTAAGCCTCTGAGGCCAACATCAAGGAACCCACTCTGGCTACAGGGACAAGCCATGTGCAGACGGCTCAGGTCTGAAAAGTTCCCATATCATGCCAGAATGTCCACCTGCAGGCCAGCTGTTTGGGCGCTCCACCAAGATGCCCCATCACATCTCAGGACGAACGCCCCTCTCCCCACGGGCGCTCCCCCAGGACGTCCCATCACATCTCAGGATGAATGCCCTCTCCCCACGGACGCTCCCCCAGGACGTCCCATCACATCTCAGGACAATCGCCCCTCTCCCCACGGGCGCTACCCCAGGACACCCCATCACATCTCAGGACGAACGCCCCTCTCCCCACGGGCGCTCCCCCAGGACACCCCATCACATCTCAGGACGAACGCCCCTCTCCCCACGGGCGCTCCCCCAGGACACCCCATCACATCTCAGGAC
>CAUYTI010056521.1:0-14814 GCA_963575145.1 Galago senegalensis
CCAGCTACTTGGGAGGCGGAGGCAAGAGACTCGCTTGAGCCCAGGAGTTGGAGGTTGCTGTGAGCTGTAATGCCACGGCACTCTACCCAGGGGGACAGCTTGAGGCTCTGTCTCAAAAAAAAAAAAAAAAAAAAGAATAACGTATACCCATTATTAACCATAAATAAAACGAGAAAACCAGTGCAAAATGGGGATGACAATACATCTCTAACATATTGCAAAGGCTGATACTGGGGCAACACTACTTCAGAAAGATGCCAGCAAAATGGTGCATGTGTGAAAACAAAGAAAAATATTGTGTTTATAAGGTGCAGAAAGTTTCCCAGAATCCGACAGAGCCCATGCATCTCTGTGCCCAGAATACACTTAGAGGATAATTTAAGCATGACAATAGGGACTACAGAAAATGGTACATTGTGTATAAACCTGGCCTCTCTTATCACCGCCTTATGTGCCTGGAACATCTCAACGTTGTTCGTGTTCGACTGCCAGTATTTCACATATCCTCTGTGGTCTGCAGTCAACATCCACGTGTCATTATGTGACCAAGTCATGGCCCTCACTGGGCTGTGGTGAGCCTGTAATATTGTTTCAAAATTGAAAGTGAGTCCATTCCACAAGGTGAACTCTCCACTAGCAGCTCCAGTGACCAACCATCTTCCTTCTGGAGTCCAACTAACAACAAATACTGGACATTTCACTTTATTTGTTGAAGTTCGAACAAATTTTGTTGTTACTGCATTCATAGGATTATTCAACATTCCAATAGGTGGGACCAGATCATTATAATAACCTGCATTAGGCTGAATTGCTCCTATGTCTCTTTGATCTCTTTGCCACATTCTATTCTCCAAATGCTTAATTACAGATGGATTGTAGTCTATAGTTTTTTGGTTTACAGCTTTTCTCATTCGTTTTCCATCAAAGGTAAGCTGTTGCATAGCTTGCTGCTGTGCAAAATCAGGTCGCTTACAAAATAGTTGTCAAGGCGCCTGGCATATGAAAAAAATGAGGAGGAGAACCAATCTCAGTAGCCATGGTGATGTTTTCCTTCTAGGACACTGTAGTCTCAGCTACTTGAGAGGCTGAGGCAGGAGGATCGCTTGAGCCCAGGAGTTCGAGGCTGTAATGTGCTATGATATATGTAGTGTGCACCTGTGAATAGTCACTGTACTCCAGCCTGGGCAACATAGCGAGACCTGTCTGGCATTGAGCAGAGCTCCTAATGGCAAGTGAAACATTCGTCTTCACTGTCGGGAATACCTCTTCTGTCTGGGCCTCCTCCCTCCGCCCCTCTCAATCCCTCTCCTCCAAAAGAGCAGCTGCCATCTTCCCCTATCGACAATTTCTTAAAAAGTTAAAATATACATTACCATATGACCAAACAATTCCATGCCTAGATATCTATCCAAGAGAAATGAAAACATGACCACAGAAAGAATTATATATGACTGTTCCTAACAGCTTTATTCATAATAGTAAAAAACTGGAACCAATTCAAATGCCCATCCACTGGCACATGGATAAACAAAATGAGGTGCACTCCTCAATCAAAAGGAACAAATTCCTGAATACGCAACAACATGAATGGACCTCCAACACATTACACTAAACAGAGGAAGTCAGACAGACATTACATTGTGATCCCAGTTATATGAAAGTTCTAAAAAAAAATGTCAGAACTATAGATACATTAGTCATTGCCTGGCATGGGGATGAGAGAGAAGACTGATTGTAAATAGGCACAACAGAACTTTCTGGAATGAAAGAAGTACTCTAAAACTGGGTCATGGCCATAGCTGCACAACTGCATTCATTACGTTAAGTCAAACTCAAAGAACTGTGGCTTAATACAGGTTCATTTCAAGGTAAATGTAAACTACACCTCAAAAAAGATATTTAAAACAGGATGTTCTGCAGGTCATATAAATCTAGGGTACGTAGAAAGCAAGGGTACAAAGGAAAGGCCACAATGTTCACCAGAAGGATGAAGGAAGATATGGTAGAGTGCTATGGGTGCTATGGCTGGGTTAGCACAAGCCTGCAAATCTTGGAATATTAAAACCTGCTTAATAATAATTTCATATAAAAGGTTTACACACATGTGATAAAGGTACTTCTCTTATTATTTTCAGAGGTAGAAATCAGGAATGACTGATGGCACATCTTATTTTAAAAATGACATTAAGAACTGGGCACAGTGGCTCACACCTGTAATCCCAGCACTCTGGGAAGCAGAGGCAGGTGGATTGCCTGAGCTCAAGAGTTGGAGACCAGCCTGAGCAAGAGCAAGCCCCTGCCTCTACTCAAAATAGAAACCCTAGGTGGGCATCCTGGTGGGCACCTGTACTCCCAGCTACTTGGGAGACTGAGAGAAGAAAATCATTTGAACCCAAGAGTTTGAGGTTGTTGTGAGCTGTGACACCATGGCACACTATCCAGGGCAACAGAGTGAGACTCTGTCTCAAAAAAAAAAAAAATAAAGAAAGAAAGAAAGAAAGAAAAGAAAAGAAAAGAAAAAAGGAAGTCTGGGCACAGTGGCTCATGCCTATAATCCCAGCACTCTGGGAGGACGGGGTGGGTGGATTTCCTGAGCTCATAGGTTCGAGACCAGGCTGAGCCAGAGCAAGACCTCAAGACCTTGTCTTTAAAAATAGCCAGGCATTGAGGTGGGTGCCTATAGTTCCAGCTACTTGGGAGGCTGAGGCAAGAGAATAGCTTGAGCCCAAGAGTTTGAGGTTGCTGTGAGCTATGACACCACAGCACTCTACCAAGGGTGGCAAAGTGAGACTCTGTCTCAAAAAAAAAAAAATGACATTCCCAAGGCCACCCCTCAGCCACCCCCTCCAAACGACAGACATTATAGTAGGCCAAAACACATGCCTCCGTGAGAGATGGCATGAGAGCTGGATGGTGAGTGGAATCCAGGCGGTGCTAGTTATATATTAGGATTCTGTTTTCCATGTTTGGAGCCGGAGCTCAGTAGTTAGGGTGCAGACAGGTTCGAACCTGGCCTGGGCCAGCTAAACAACAATGACAACTGCAATTAAAAAAAAAAAATAGCGGCTCGGCGCCTATAGCTCAACTGGCTAAGGCGCCAGCCACATACACCTAAGGTGGCGGGTTTGAATCCCCAGCCTGGACCTGCCAAACAACAATGATGGCTGCAACCAAAAAATAGCCGGGCGTTGTGGCGGGCGCCTGTGGTCCCAGCTACTTGGGAGGCGGAGGCAAGAGACTCGCTTGAGCCCAGGAGTTGGAGGTTGCTGTGAGCTGTAATGTCAGGGCACTCTACCCAGGGGGACAGCTTGAGGCTCTGTCACAAAAAAAAAAAAAAAAAAAAAAAAAAAGAAGCTTCTTAAAAAAATTTTTTTCCAGTTTTTTTTTTTTTTTTTTTTGTGGCCAGGGCCAGGTTTGAACCTGCCACCTCCAGTATATGGGGCCAGTGCTCTACTCCTTTGAGCCACAGGAGCTGCCCAGCTTAAAATTTTTTATTTAAAAATAGAAAGGCAAAGAATGAACCCTAGTATAAACTATGAACTCTGGGTGATGATGATGCGTCAGTGCAGGCTCATAATTGTAGCAAAGGTATCACTTTGGTCTGGGATACTGACAGCGGGGGACACTGGGAGGGGAGTTAGCTAAAATATATAGTTGTTGCTTATCTACTCAAGTAAACAACATCAAGCTACAATTGCTGCTGACAGCCATTCGTATCAATTAAAGCAATTTTAAAACAACATAAAGATGGGAAAACAATGCTGATTCCTCATTTTTCCCCCAAGACAAACAGTAATTTTTCCTAATTTCAAAACAATGTGCTAATTCTCCTTTTCCCAGGTGCACTCTAGAAAGAAAAGTAGCACATCATAAAAGAATTAGATGTTTGCTCTTTAGAGATAAGAGTAATTTGGATACAAAGCACTAGGGGGACAGGGAAAGTGCCTCTAACTCTCTGGACTATCCAGCTTCCAAGGTCCTTGTCTCAATAAAGCAACTGGAAATTGAAAGTTGAAGGGGACAGTGAGGACAGACGCTCACTGGACTCAAGAAGGGAGATCTGCAGTTGAGCTGAGACGTCCCCCCGAGATCCGAGGGCTCCTGGAAAGACACCTGTGCCCGTAGGTGTAACCAGAGAGGCACGGATGGAAAGGCAAATCACTTATCTTCTCTCGGCCCTCAGTTTATTCCTCTATGAAGATTAATATCTACCCCACCTATTTATGGGAAGTGAGGAAATGTTCCTAGTGAGCACTCAGTAGGTGTGGATACATTCCTTCCTCTTCCTCTCTAGGTTTGCTCAAAGGATAGCCAAGCAGTTGTGCAGAGGAGCTAAGGGCAACGAATCCAGAGGTCAACAGGAAGCTATGCCCATCCCACGAGAAAACTGACCAAGGGTAAAAAGCTGAACCACGCACTCCCCAGCTGGAGCACTGCTACCTAGTTATTCCTAAAACTCCGGCACCTGAAACATCAAGGAGATAATTCTCAGACTAAAAGTTCCCTAAGAGCCCACCCTGAGTGGGAAGGTTTTTTTTTTTTTTTTTTTTTGAGACAGAGTCTCACTATGTCACCCTGGGCAGAGTGCCGTGGCATCACAGCTCACAGCAACCTCAAACTCTTAGGCTTAAGTGATTCTCTTGCCTCAGCCTCCCAAGTAGCTGGGACTACAGGTGCCTGCCACAATGCCCGGCTATTTTTTTGTTGGTTGTCATTATTGCTTACTAGGCCCAGGCCCGGGTTCGTATCTGCCAGCCTGGGTGTATGTGGTGGGCGCCCTAACCACTCAGCTACAGGTGCTGAGCCATGTATGAGGAAGGTTTCTTACTCTAGCCAATGAGATCTGTATAGAGTCTAGTGTTGCCAGTTGGTCCTTTTCTCCACTAGAAAATTGATCCCAAATTCTTGTGGCCTTATAATCCCTAAGGCTGTGTCTCTACAGCTTCTGGCACATCACAGTCCCTCTCATGCTACAGTAACTCCTGAACATGTCTCAGCTCCCCAGCTGGAATCCTCCAGGGCAAGACCCATGTCAGAGGCTGCTCTGTGGCCTCCTATAATCATAAAATGGGGCTTTGTACAAGGCAGGAAGCTGAATAGATGTTTGCCATCGTGATGAAAGACAGAATGAATCCTGAGACAGTTGAGTTTCTGACACTAACAGAGGGCAGGAGTCTCCAGGGTGACCTCCATGACTTTTCAAATCATTTGAGGAATTTGGAGCCTTAGATGTGTCTGACTTTTCAGACATTAAGAGAGGGTTATAAATGGGGCATGGTGGTACGTGCCTTGGAATCCCACATCAGGAGGCTGAGGCAGGAGGATCACTTGGGCTCAGGAGTTTGAGAACAGCCTAAACAAGAGTAAGACCCCATCTTTACTAAAAACAGAAAAATTAGCTGGGCACGGTGGCAGGTGCCTGTGGTCCTAGACACTTGAGAGGCTGAGGCAGGAGGACTGCTGAGGCTGATGCCACAGCACTCTAGCCTGAGTAACAAAGTGAGACTCTGCCTCAAGATAAAAATAAAAAAATCAGAGTTAAAAAACATAAAGCAAAGACAGCTTTTTCATAATATGTACAGAAAAAGTCATTTGACAAATGAAATAAATTTCTGAATACAATAGGTAAGAAGTGAGGAGACCATTCGCAAATACCAACTATTCCTCTTTATTGAATTACCTGCCGAGGGCAATGAAGACAGAAGTTCAAATCCAAACCTGACGCATGACCCTCACATTTTCTTTTTACTCCCTATGCTATTTTAGGCACACTTGACTTTTTTTCTAAAGATTAAGTTCTGAAATCACAAAGAGAAACTGCTCTTGAGCTGTAGCCTATATTTGCCAACAGTGTCTGGAATTCCCTATCATTGCTCTCCAAGCACACCTCACAGCACTGTGTATGTAACCTTGGGCTGGATATAAGAAAGGAAAACGGATGCAACTAGTCCATTCTGTGTACAAACCAGCACAAGGCACAGCCCAGTTCTGTCAAGTATTATACTATACCATTCTTTTAAAGAGAAGTTAAAAAGGAGTAGATTTGGAGAGGAGAGCAAAGAAAAGAATATTGAAAACGTCTACTCTGGGGTGGCACCTGTAGCTCGGTGGGTAGGGCACCAGGCACATACACCAAGGCTGGCAGGTTTGAACCCGGTGTGGGCCAGCTAAAACAACAATGACAACTGCAACAAAAAAAAATAGCTAGGTGTTGTAGCGGGTGCCTGTAGTCCCAGCCACTTGGGAGGCTGAGGCAGGAGAATCACTTCAGCCCAAGAGTTTGAGGTTGCTGTGAGCAATGACTCCAGGGCACTCATCCCAAGATGACAGCTTGAAACTCCATCTCAAAAGAAAAAAAAAATGAAAGAAAAAAGAAAATGTCTACTCTGATTTCTCCTTAAAAAAGAGCAGAAAGGAAGTTAATTTTGTGAAAAATAGATTATTAGTTTCTTTGATCAGTTTAGAGCTTATGTAGTACCTAAGTCATATCCACTTATCAACTTATTTTTAGCTAAGTAAAGTTTCTGCAGAAGGTTTAAGACAAAAGCCCTCAATTTCAGTTGCTAAAGAAAATAACTGCAAGAAAAACTTAAGAAGACACGTTTGAAAATTCCATTATTTTCCACTTACTCACTTTCAAACATCTAGTATTGAGATAGAAATTTGTTCCGAAACACATTTTCCAGCTTTCTTGTGCACTAGCCATCCAGATGACCTTTAAAACCTTTCTTCAGCCGTATCTGGAATTCTGAGATTCCTGCTGTAGTGTGTTCATTTACACTATACATACTCATTTACCTCACCCATGGGGTGGCCACACGGCAACCTCAGCTATGCAGAACTCTGCAGACAACAACGGCGGCGACACATCCTTGCAGCTGCCAGCCACCCTCAACTTGTTCACTCTGACTTTCCATACAGTTTGCTTCTTAGCCCTCAACAGATTTCAAAGAGACGAGAGGCTTTTACAGACAAGCACCTTGACATGGGATAAAACTGGCAATAAGGGAGGGGGCAGGTCAATGATTAAACTGAGCCTCCACCGCAGAGAAGGTTATGTTCAAATGCCCTGTAGTGAACGGGAGTAATTAAATAATCTCCAGCATCATCTGCTTAAGAAAGTAGAAAATAAATACATTTTAAGCAAATTCCATCCACGGTGGTTAAAAACAACAATCACACCCTCGAGAGGGGGAGGCCTCCATAACCTGCAATCACGTCCCCCTAAGTGGTGGCTCTGTCTTGTACGTCTCCACAACTAAGCAGCAGACCAGCTCCATCAACTATTGGGGGGCAGGGGGGTCGCTGTATAAGAGACAATCTTCTAGAAGGGCAAGTTAGTTTGAAAAAAATCACCCCCTCCAGGTTATTGTTCAAAAAGATCATTTCCCTGCCCCCCACCCCCCACTTTGAGGACTACAGCCTTGAGATGTCTACAGAGACATGGTTTTTTCCACAAGAAGGAACTTGAAACATGCGAGTTTTCATTTTTTACCTTATTAAAACTTTTCTCATAAGGCATTCACAGTACATCCTGAATATTACGGACAAAATAATGTCTGGAATTTGCTTTAAAAATCCCAAGGATGGGGGAATTGGGCGGGAAAACAGATTAGGCACTACAGCCATGCACTGACAGCTCTCAAAGGTGGGACACTGTGTCAGGGGTCACAGTATTTTCTGCAGCTTTGTATGGGTCTGAAATTTCCATAATAACAAGCTGAACTTTTTTAATGCAAAATACTTCTCAAATGATACCTTGCAAAATAGCCCAGTAAAAAGAGGCAACAGTGCCTACTTCAAAGAGGTATGTTATAGACAAAAAGGGGTCAGAATTTTCCCTTCAACCTAACTCCTCTGTCCTTCCAAAATAAAACTCGCACTCAGCTAGATCAAACTGAACAGCCATAGTTTTTGGCTTTGTTTTTAAAACATAGCAGAAAAAAAAATTTCTTTGTAGCTAAAATAAGAAGTTGTTTCAAATGTAAAGAATAATCAGAGGGGCATAAAGTGAGGGATTCTTCCCCATCCAGTTGCATAATCAATTCCATCAGAATACCTGACTCTGCTTTACTTCTCCAATGAGCTTTGTCTATAAATGCCAGGAATGCTCTGTCCTAAGACACTCCACCCTTCTTTGAGAGATGTGGAATCTGCAACTCTCCGATTCCAGTTCTTTTTGCTATCAGTATCTATAGCCACAGTGCTATGTGTCCTGGAATGTAGGAGCTAATTACATCCAGGAACCAGAATGGGAGATCCCCACAAGGGTCAGAGCACTAGGGTGGGGATAATGAACACCCACGTTCATGAAGCAGACAGAGTGACAGAGGCACTCTGCTGACCATTATCTTCATTATCTTCAAAGCCCCAGGAGAGGGACGTTCTTATTATCCCATTTTACAGACGAGGGCACTGAGGCTAAAGAGGTGAAAGAACTTGCCCAAGATCACAGTGACTAAAGTCAAGTTCACAACCCAGAGCTCTATTTGACCCTGTGTGCTTACCTAATGAATCATGCTGGTAATACACAGGAAGGGAATTAGGAGCTGTCGCCTAGTGATATAAAAGTAACAGTGGCAGCAGCCTATCTTTGCTCACCCCCTGTAGAAGTCACTTGGATATGGCACAGATGGACCCTGAAGCTGGGTCTTCAGCCCTAGAGGCTGCTCTGCCCAGAGGGCACAGGGGCAGACTCAGGGTCCCTCCAGCACATCACCCCCAGTGCCTCTTACCCAGATGGTTCTCTGACTGCACCACTCTGTGCTGCAGAGTGGGAGCATCCGGCCCAGCATGTTGTACAGAACCTCTTCTTTAAAGGAAAATTTGAAAACCCAATCATAAAAGCAACTAGAGAGGTTTCCAGCCGAGGCGGATGACTCACCTGTCAAAGCAAAGGGAACTCGCTGAAGGTAAACACACCTTCATCTACTTGCTTCACTCCTTTTCTCTGGAGATGTGAGCCCTGAAAGGGCAGAAGTGGCAAACGGGGGCTCTTTGTGAGAGGCGGTGGCCAGTGGCCTGTGACCTCCATCCCCAGCAAAGCTCCCTTTTCCCTGTTTCCTTCCTATCCGTGCCTGAGTGAACTTCCTCAGCTTCCCTCACAGGCCCAGGGTGTCACTTCCTACCAAACACCCAGCAGAGCGGCCAAGTGGCTCTGCCAATTCTCCGTCTGGGTCTGAACGTCCCACCTCATTCACAGGTTCCTCTGCTCCCCAGTGAGCCCCACCCAGATGCAGATTCACTTCCGAAAATAAGCCGTTCCCAGGCCCCACAACCATGGCTCAGAAGCTGCCTCCTTCCTAACACGGGAGTAATAATACCATGTACCACACAGAGTTCTCAGGAAGGTTAAATTAGGAGTTAGGAATACGTAAATTCCCAGCAGATAGCAAACACAACTTACATATCTGCTCTCACTGCCGTTATTATTGTCGATATTCCACTGGACACTACAGAAAGCCCAAAGACAGACATTGGCCACTAGTACCACAAAACTTCCTCCCAATAAGCCAAATAATTACAAAGCAGAGAATTTTTAAAAGTTAGGCTACTCACCATAAGAAGACAAAACATAAAAGCAAAATAAGCAATTACAGGTCCCACTGACTTGTGGGTTTCAGACAGGTGATCACTCCAGTGAATCAGCCAAGCAGGCTCTATAGCAGTGGTTCTCCACCTTCCTACTGCAGCAGCCCTTTAATACAGTTCCTGTGGGTCGTGGCCCACAGGTTGAGAACTGCTGCTCTCTAGTGTTACGGTGTAATGGGCCTGGCACAGTGGCTCAAACTGTAATCCTAGCACTCTGGGAGGCCAAGGCAGGAGGATGGATTGAAGTCAGGAGTTTGAGACCAGCCTGAGCAGGAGCAAGACTCTGCCTCTACCAAAAACAGAAAAAGTAACTGGGCACAATGGTGTGAACCTGTAGTCCCATCTACTCAGGAGGCTGAGGCAGGAGGATGGCTTGAGCCCATTAGTTTGAGGTTACAGTGTGCTAGGATGACACCACTGCACTCTAGCTAGTGTGACAGAGTGAGACCCTGTCTCAAAAAAAGACAAAAAGAAATAAGGTGTTACAACGTAATCACTTCTCCAGTGCCAAGTTGAATCAGATAGAAGAATGAAAACAGGTATGAACTAGTGTCAGCTGTTAGAAGAGTTGTATAATCCCAACTGATGTAACAAAATTTTAATTACTAATGGCGGGGGGAGGGTGAGCTTCTGAACAGAGATGTTTGTGCCACTTAATAAAGGTAGACTACTACATGTACACACATGCCCCACAAACTCACCACGACTGTCCTTTCTTCTCTCTGTCCTCTGCGCTATAAAGACAAACGCAGCACACACACATACCCCACACCATTTAAGTGGGCACTTGGCACAACTTATGTTGTACTGAGTAGCTCTCCACGGCCTCACAAAGAAAAAGAACCTGTCATCCGCCAGCACTGTACCTTTACTGCCGTGAAAACACCGTGTTAGCATAGTATCATTCCTTTTACCATTGGTGACCTCAAAAGATTTGCTCAGCTGCTTGCATCAGCGCTGAACAAGTCTGGGCCTCTGGAGACAAGATGCTGCAGGCAGAGTTGGCTCTGCAGCTCTGCAGCCCTGCAAGGTGTGCGCACACTCAGGAACAGGAGGGCAAATGGCAAGGGCTTTGGTGTGCAAGTGGGGCTCTTTGCTTTCAAAAACTCAAAGACTTGAACACGTACAATTTCTAACAAATGCGGTCTAACAACTATAGCAAATCCAACACAGAGTAAACCTAATTCAAGAGGCTTCCTTTGCTCTTCCGATTTCCACCTACATTTCAGGATTCTAAGGATTTCAAACCTCCCTGGAAATAAAACATCACTTACTAACATTTGTGCACAGAAGCTAAGAAATCCCTGGGAAAATAATACATAGCTGTTTTTCGATTAGTCTGAAAGAGGGCAGAAACCAACAAAGTCCCGTACAGCTTTCGCAACCCCAAATCCCTTTACACTATAATAAGCACATACCCTGACTCAGCAATGCCACTCTGGAGAGAAAAAAAAGCAACAAATCTTCAAGGTATGTATACGGATCCTGCAGTAAACATCGTCTCTGACAGAGGGTGGAGACTGGTGACCACCTACGTCCCCAGAATAGATAGTTCAAACACATTCTGGCATATCCACGTTACTTAGGGTATTATAAAGTTATAAATAATTCATTAAATCTCTATTGCTTGAGCTATTCTTCTGGTGGGCTGCTAAGTAGGAAAAGCTGCAGAGTAACACGCAAAGCAAAAACTCATCATGCTGTGTGTGTCTACATTTGGGTGAGTTTGGAGAGAGCCCCGAACATCTCCATCTTCAAAGAGATGAAAGGAAGAGCGGGAAGAAACATCTACTGTCCTTTTATACCATCTTTGGATTATTAATGTTATTAGAAAACCACTTAATGATGTTGACTCCTCCTAAATACTGTATGTATGAAAGTTTGGAAGAAGTGTCCCTCCAGAAGCTGTAGTACAGCGGCTTCATTTATTATTTTAGCTATAATGGAATTTAAATGGTTACTTTGCATCAAGAATTGTACCCAACATTTTTGCATGCCTCATCTCACTTAATTTCCACAATCCCAATTAATAGATAAAGAAAGAGGCGATATAAACTGGCCAAAGTTCCAGAGCTCCCAGGTGGCTGGAGGCTGGCTCTAAAGCCTGATCTCTTACCCTTAGGTTGTATCAGATGAACCTTGGCCCTATGTGCCCCTTGACAAATAACAATATTTAGAGCAATCTCCTGTACCCACATGGCTTTCAGCATCATATACAATCATACATGGATTAAAGGCATGTACAATGTAATATATTTGCTTTTAAAGAAAACTTAGGGTCAGGCATTCCTTTTCAAAATCAGAACCTATTAAAACCATTAGAATCTCGAAACCATGAGTGTTCATTCCTTTGAATTGGGGGGGGGGGTTGGACATGTGACCCTTTTTCTATTTTAAGTAAAAAACTATAATAATCTTTAATATTTTCTGATTATAAATTTGTTACAAGAATATTGGAAAGTACAGAAAACTAAAAGGGAAAACATCACCCAGAAAGAACCAATGTTAAAACTGTTGCATATTTTGGGTGGCGTCTATGGCTCAAAAGGGTAGGGTGCTGGCCCCATATGCCGCAGGTGGGGGGGTCAAGCCCAGCCCTGGCAAAATAAAAAGTTACATATTTTATCCTGTGCTTTTAATTAAGTATATGTTTTATTCATTTGTATGACTGGGATTGTACTACCTAGTACGTTTTCATTTTTTATGATTACTATGTATTATTTTCCTGCACTACAAAAAAGTTTTCAAAAACTTTTAACTGTTGCATAATATTCTGCGTGTAGAGCACCAAGTATTTAGCCATTCTCTATCGTTCAGAAGTTAGTTTAGGTCTAAATTTTTGCTATTGTTTAAAAAGAGATGCCTATACCTCTGATTCTTTGTGTACAGATTTTTAAGGACTGTCATCAAGTCAAAAGCTGTGTATTTTTAGAAGTATCTTAATGTATACTCCTAAACTGCTTCCCAAATTACTGTCAAATGCAGAAGCTATGATAAATTGCTATAGCTTCTATTTCACCTGTAAAATGAATGAAATGATGGATTTTCTTAAGCATGTCAATTAAAAAATGCACAGTATAAAACAGAAAGGAGGCTTGGTGCCAGTAGCTCAGTGGTTACAGTGCCAGCCACATACACCAGGGTTGGTGGGTTCGAGCCCAGCCCAAGCCTGCTAAATAATGACAACTACAATAAAATAAAATAAATAGCCAGGCGTTGTGGGGGGCACCTGTAGTTCCCAGCTACTTGGGAGGATGAGGCAAGAGAATCGCTTAAGCCCAAGAGTTTGAGGTTGCTGTGACCTGTGACACCATGGCATTCTAAGGAGAGTAACACAGCGAGACTGTCTCAAAAAAAAAAAAAAAAAACAGGAAGGAATCATACTTGGAGTCAAAAACAAAACAAAACAAATCAAGTTCTTGTTATGACATTTTTCTCTCTCTAGATTACCTTAAACATGATTCCTTCAAGATGGCAGAAAAGCTTTAAAAAAGGAAAACTTTAACTCAAAAAAAAATATCTCAAAGTCTCGGTGTCCTCATGAGACTAAAGCTCTAAAAGGAAGGATACCTCCCGTACCCAGTTTGCAATGAACAGGAAAACTGTGAATCTTAGGCATGACCCTGGGTATGATCAACCATCAAAAATGTCAACAACGCCTTTCTCAACAGCTACAATGTTGTGTCAAAGTACCTTAGCTTCACAAGTAGCAAAGCCATTCCTTTTTTTTTTTTTTTTTGCTTTTGTTGTTTTCTTTTTTTGAGGCAGAATCTTACTCTGTCACCCTGGGAAGAGTACCCTGGCATCACTGTAGCTCACAGCAATATCAAACTCTTGGACCCAAGTGATCCTCCTGTCTCAGCCTTCTCAGTTGCTGGGATTACCAGTGCCCAACACAACGTCCATCTAGTTTTTCTATTTTTAGTAGAGATGGGCTCTTGCTCTTGCTCAGGTTGTCTCAAACTCTTAAGTTCAGGCGAATCCTCCCACCTCACCCTCCCAGAGTGCTAGGACTGCAGCCATAAGCCACCACATCCTGCCAGAACAGCAGTTTCAAGGACAGTTTTTGAAAAATGTAACACGCTGCTCTTCACCAAGTGAGAACTATGGGAAATATTACTTGGGCCAAACGTCAAATGACTGTACTTCCTTATATTTATACATCATTTCCTCAAAGGCTATTATTCCCAGAGCATGGAATATGGATTCTTATATTTCCCAGAGAACAAGAGAAGACACCCTCTCTGCCTGCCAGTCATATGAAATGTGAGGGAAGGCTAAGACTGCAAAGAGCAGCAGGCACGCTGGGTCGCTGAGAGGAGACCAGCCCAGACAGGGGCTGCGGTGAGGACTGAATGGAAGTTCACAGCCACCATCTGGACAACGTTCAAGGGTTTAGGATACTCTACAAAGAGAGTGAAACAAAGAGGAGAAATACAAAGGTACATAATGGTACAAAGAGAAAAGAGCTCTATGTACGAGGAGGTTTTGGGTGAAGATTACAGCCAAACTTGACTGTAACATTTGAAACAGAAGCAGGAAACAGTAGAGATATTTAAAGGGTAAAGAAATGTACTTACTTGTTTGTATTCTTGTGCAAACAACTATGGCACAAGAATAAAAATGTAAATATTCTAGTTATTTCAGTATTATATGTGATTATTATTTATTTATTTGCAGTTTTTGGCCAGGGCTAGATTTGAACCTGCCACCTCCAGCATATGAGGCCGGTGCCCTACTCTTTTGAGCCACAGGCACCACCCTACATATGATTTTTGAAAACTGCTGCACTTAAACAAACACTGGACCCTTAGGAAGTCATTAGTTTTCAAGAGTACTACAGCACTTAAGTCAGATTCGAAAATGAGGATCCTAATATAGCATTTAAAACAGGTGAAGAATAAACATTTCTTTCTACTACTTGTGCATGAATGCTCTCAAGTCAGAATGAACTGACTTGAAAAAATATGTAGGCTCGGCACCTGTGGCTCAAGTGACTAAGGCGCCAGCCACATACACCTAAGGTGGTGGGTTCAAATCCAGCCCGGCCCACCAAACAACAATGACGGCTGCAACCAAAAAAAAAAAAAAATAGCCGGGCATTGTGGCGGGCACCTATAGTTCCAGCTACTTGGGAGGCTGAGGCAGGAGACTCGCTTGAGCCCAGGAGTTGGAGGTTGCTGTGAGTGTGATGCCACGGCACTCTACCCAGGGGGATAGCTT
>CAUYTI010056522.1:0-19816 GCA_963575145.1 Galago senegalensis
GCGCCTGTGGTCCCAGCTACTTGGGAGGCGGAGGCAGGAGACTCGCTTGAGCCCAGGAGTTGGAGGTTGCTGTGAGCTGTAATGCCACGGCACTCTACCCAGGGGGATAGCTTGAGGCTCTGTCTCAAAAAAAAAAATATAGCAGATCTACTACTTCTGCTAGGGTGATCAGAAAATGTCATTAAACTTCCCTGAGCCTCAGTTTCCTCATTTGTAAAATGGAGACAATACCCCCTACCTTGTAGTTTGGTGAGATCACTTATTTTTTGTTTTTTGTTTTTTTTTTTTCTGAGACAGAGCCTCAAGCTGTCCCCCTGAGTAGAGTGCTATGGCATCACAGCTCACAGCAACCTCCAACTCCTGGGCTCCAGCGAGTCTCCTGCCTCAGCCTCCCAAGTAGCTGGGACCATAGGTGCCTGCCACAATGCCCACCTATTTTTTGGTTGCAGCCATTATTGTTGTTTGGTGGGCCCGGGCTGGATTTGAACCTACCACCTTAGGTGTATGTGGCTGGTGCCTTAGCCACTTGAGCCACAGGCGCCGAGCCGATCACTTGTTCTTTCACTGTTTCAGTGATAAGTTTGCTATGAAGACAGATGCTGACTCTGTCCCCCAATACCCACCCAGTGTAGGGGAGCAAAAAGGGGAACAGGTGGGGTTTACCTTTGCCTAAAGTAGTCAAGGAATGTTTCACAAAGGGAATGATGTTTGAAATGACCCTATAGAAGATGAGTTTTCTTCAAGTAAGAGATGGGGAGTCCAGAAAGGGGACAGCACACACTAAAACCAAGGGCATGTCAGTGTCCAGGGACCTGGGACTGAGAGGGCCAGGGTGGAATGGAAGATACGATGCAGGAAGCTGCATTCCCGTGAAGGTGGAGGCTGCAAGTACAGGATGAGACCTTTCAGAGAAAAAATCCAGGAGACAGGGTGGGCAGGGGTATGCCTCCTGAATTTTCTGGAGGAAAAAGATCCTTTTTAATTGTCAGAAATGTTACAGAACTGACAAACATGTATGAAACCAAGTCCCTAGGTTGAGAAACTAAGTTTGGGTATTGGTAAAAATGAGTGTGTGACCACAATGGCTTGTGAAGGTATTTTATCAAGTTAGAAAAGAAAAGCCATCTGCATTGTGTCCAGGAAATCTAGGTGTGCCCCTCCCCCAATCCTTGGCATTGAAGCCAGGTGTATCATGACACGAACACGTTCTCCAGAGCACTCTCCTGCCAGACCCTCCCTTCCCTGTAGGGACTCTTCTGCAGACCTTCAGGCCTCAGCATGACAAATAGTAGCTACACCAAGCAGTGGCTACAACAAACGGGTAGGTGGGTCTGGGGAGTAGTGGCCCCAGGGTGAGAGATACCTCCCTGGCTCCAAAATTGAATCACTTGCTCATATAACAGCTTTTTCTGAGTGTCTACTCTGGCGCCTGGCAGAAGACAAGAAAGAAATGCAGGGGGAGGATGCTTCTAGTGCTAGAATAGGGGACACATGTCAGAGACATCTAACAGAGCCGGGGCATGTGTGGGGAGGAGCACAGCTGGGAGTTCTTCCTGGAGGAGAGATCTTTAAGTATAAGTAGAAGTTGGCAGGACAAAGACAGGGAGGAAAGATGTCATGGGGAGAGTGTGGGGGCGTTTGAGAAGAAGGCTTAGAGAGGAAAGAGGGAAGGGCATGGGTTTGTGCTCAGATGAGCTCAATGGCTGGGGTGGGGTGGGGTGGTGAGACCAGCCCACCAGGGCCTTCAGGGGCAGGCTGAGGAAATAGAACCAGGCCTTGTAGGCAATAGGGAGCCAGTAAAGGATGTTGAGCTAGGGAGGTCATGAATAGGTTTGCATTTTTGGAAAGATGTCTCTTGCAGCCTGGTGCCCTTGGGCCTCTACCTCTTGGAGAAAGATCTAACCCTGAAGGACAGCCCCATCCACATGAACTAAGACTAACCCATGCAGACCAGCAAGTAACAGAAGAACCAGCTCTACCTACCTAGGCTCAAGTCACTTACTATGTGTGCCAAAGTGACTTACCCTCAGTGCTCAGTTTCCTCATCTATAAAATGGGGTTAAGGAGTGAAGGAACAAACATGTATAGTGCAGTGTCTGGGTACTATACAGGGTATGTATTAAGTGCTAGTTGTTTTTACCCATAAGCTATGCCAACCAGTATAAACCACTATATGCACAAGTTAGACCAGAAAGAAATATGGAGCCAGGGCTGGACGTGGTGGCTCATGCTTGTAATCCTAGCATTCTGGGAGGCTGAGGCAGGTGGATTGCCCTGAGCTCACAGGTTTGAGACCAGCCTGAGCAAGAGTGAGACCCTATCTCTAAAAGTAGCCAGGCATTATGGCAGATGTCTATAGTCCCAGCTACTCAGGAGGCTGAGGCAAGAGAATCGCTTGAGTGCAAGAGCATCATAGCTCACAGCAACCTCCAACTCTTTTTTTTATTTTTTTTTTTTTGAGACAGAGCCTCAAGCTGTCCCCCTGGGTAGACTGCCGTGGCATTACAGCTCACAGCAACCTCCAACTGCTGGGCTCAAGCGAGTCTCCTGCCTCCGCCTCCCAAGTAGCTGGGACACAGGCGCCCGCCACAACACCGGCTATTTTTTGGTTGCAGCCGTCATTGTTGTTTGGCGGGTCTGGGCTGGGGATTCGAACCTGCCACCTTAGATGTACGTGGCTGGCGCCCTAGCCAGTTGAGCTATAGGCGCCGAGCCCAACCTCCAACTCTTGCACTCAAGCGAGGGTGACAAAATGAGACTCTGTCTCAAAAAAAAAAAAAAAGGAAATATAGATCCATATAAATCAGAACAGATCAGGTTGATGATCACCTTTTCAAATAAGTACAAACCTACAAAGACTAGTAGCCCAATAAATGGTGCTTTTCATAGACAGCAACTCACATGGAGTAGTAGAGACTTGCACACATTGCCTGGTCAGAAGACACCACAGGAAGAGGGACGAGTTGGCTCATGCAGCTGGCAGTGAGAGGGTTAGCAAGTGAGCTTCCTCCCTGCCTCCTTGGAGTCTCTCTAGGGAACCGCTGGCGCTGCTGTTTGTTACCCAACCCTCCAGAAGACGCTGGCTGGGGGGAGGGAGAACTGCTGAAAGCCTTCCTTTCAATTATTCAGCAGTGGGAGCTTCCTGCCGCCCCTGCTGGAGCCAGAGGAAAGCC
Source organism: Galago senegalensis (assembly GCA_963575145.1). Lineage (NCBI taxonomy): Eukaryota > Metazoa > Chordata > Mammalia > Primates > Galagidae > Galago > Galago senegalensis. The sequence continues at coordinate 3,174 of CAUYTI010056522.1, forward strand.
TTGGCTGGGGCTGGCTGGGAGTGGGAGGGCTGGTTCCAGGGAGGGCATGTGGCCTGCCTGTAGAGGTGCTGGCACTATGACTCTGTGCCTTGGTCCCAGCCCTTATGGGCTCTCTCCTCCCTTCCCTGTCCAGTCATGGGTGGGTCCAGCTGTGCCTAGAAAGGGTTTGGGTCATCCTCTTCCCTGTAGTCTTGATCAGTGCCATGGAATGGGGGAGGGGGCGGCTGGGCTGGTGAAGTTCCTAGGACTAAGATGGGGTGTCCAGGACAGGCACAACGGGAGAGCAAGGCTATTGACCAAAGGAGAAAGCCTGAGCAGCTTACCTGGTACCCAGTCCAGGCTAGTCCCTGCCTCACTGCATTCTGCGCCTCCCAAGAGCACCGCTCCTGTTGTTCCTCTTCCATTCACCCCATAAGACTGCCCAAGCATCACCTCCTCCATGAAGCCTTCCCTAATCTCCTGGAAGGATGTCCTGGGGGACATGCCTCTGCTATCACCCTCTGGTTACCACTCTCAGTGCTTACCACCTCCTATTGTGACTATTAACTCCCTGGCTGACTGAGGGCTTTCCAAGAGCTGTGACTGGTTTGACCCATCTTCATGTGTATGCTCATTGAAGTCAGCTTGTGTTTGCACTGACGGGGAGCTCACTACTTGTATTTTACCACTATCATCTCCAGGGACTTCAGTGGGCAAGGTCCTTGGCTCCTGCTCTCAATATGACCAGCCTATATGTGTGCTGACATTTGTATAGGCCACAATGTCATCCACTTTGTAAGCCCTTGAGTCCAGCTCTGTCTTTGAACAGACACGAAGGACTTGCCTGGCCCTCAGACTCCTATATAGCAGCCCAGGGCCCCTGCCCCCGCTGGCTCTGATTTGGGTTCCTGGAGCAGAGGCCTGGGTGGCAGGTCCCCAGAAAAAGGAGCCCTCAGCTGTCTGCTCTGGACAGAGAGGCCACAGTACAGTGTTACAGTGCAGACCAATGTAGCCCAAGACAGGCCACCTAGATCCTTGTAAATGGGGCAGACCCAGCCAAACCAGAAGCCCAGGCTGGCTGCATCCACAGAGGACAGTGAGGACCCTGTACACTAGTATCACAGGCCAGTGGAATGGATCAAAATAGGTAACAATGGCCACTGGAAGTAACATAGGCCAGTTCAACCCAGTAGAGAGACTTATATAGACCAGAACTGATATCAAGTAAGCCAGTAGGACTTGAGTCTACTCTTCCCATACTCCAGCGGAACAAGGAGTCCTTGTCCCACCTGGCCTACCTGCTCCCCACTGTAGCTTGACAGCTGGGGAGACAGAGTCCCTGGAGCTGCCTGAGTTAGAATGGAGTCTTGGGGAGTGGTGAGGGGTTGTTTCAAAGGAGCAGCATCTGCTTAGCCTGAGAAAAAACAATCTCCTAGCTGAGCTGACACTGATGGGCTGGGCTGCTGGGGAGGTGGTGATTGCTGTGTCCTGGGGAGGCCTTAAGGAGGTGTCATGGGGAGAGCCACCTGTGTGTCAGGATCCTATGCCCTCTAAGAAACCCTGCCCCCCATAAGCTGGTCTCAAGGGCTGACCCTGCTGGGAAGTCAGAGGAGCCTGAGGGCTCTCCTCAGCTTCCAACACCTCCTTCTCTTGCCCCTAGAATCAGACCCCTCCCTCCTGGATGAGCTGGATGAAGGAAGGCAAGTTGGGTTAGAAGGTATATGATTAGATTGCTTTCCCTTTCTGGGCCTCGTTCTCCCTCAATTGGATCAAGTGTCAAGAGGCTAGATACTAGTGGGGTCAGGGTAGGGCTGCACTCTGGGTCCCTGGTAGTCCAAGATTGAGAATAATGAAAATCAGGTGGTGATGTGTCCCCCTTCCAGAGCTGTCAGCAGGAAGGGTGTGTGCTGGACAGACAGACAGGCCCCTTCCACCCACTGAGGAGGGGCAGCTGCCTCTGCTGCCCACACAATCTCATTATGGAAAATTCTCTCTATTGACTCAACTCTAATCAGGCAGGCTGCCTGGGGCATCCCCCCAGGTTTCTGCTGGGCTGGCTGAGATCAAAGAGAGAGCTGGGCTGGGGGCTGGAGCATCACTGCCTTTCCCCATCGATCCAGATGCGCCTCTTGTTACTAGGCAACAGTCTCCAGTTCTCTCGGTCCTTCCTCCCCCAGGGGCAGCAGGATTGGGCAGTAAAGGGGGAGAGAGACCCAACATTCATTCTCCGTGTCTTCTTCCTTTATCAAGCTATAAATCTCTGTCACCCAGCCAGGAGCCCCTTCTCCCCAGAAAGCACCACTTCCCATTTGAGGGGCTTGAACCCCCCACCTAAATGGACCTCTTTTCTCCTCACATTTGTATGCACCTTAAGTATACTTGAAATCCATACCTCCTCTGCTTTGTGTGAGCCATGTCTCAGGAAGACAGCCTAGGGATTCACCACTGAGGAAACTGAGGTCCAGAGATAGGAAGGAACCCTCAGAGGATCAGTGCAAAAGTCAGCACAAGACAGCGGGCTCCTGACTCCCAGCCCAGCATTGGCCTAAATGGGAGCCATTTAATCTTGAGAGAATAACTCTGAAGACAAATTCACACTCCCGGTTTTGAGTGGGTTGGCTTTTTTTTCTCCCTGAAACGTAGAATGCATTTCATAGTAGTTTTTTTTTGTTGTTGTTTCAAGTGCTATAATTTAAAACTGTAAGTTGTGTTTTAAAACAGGCATAAAAATGTACTGTGGGTTTGGGGGCTGTAACTGACTAAATAATGCAAATCTGATCATCTTATCACAGTTTAATATTTTGCATATTTTGTCTACTTTTATCTGCTTTATACTGCTCATCTTTACTTTTTTTCTTTTTGACTGAATATATAGAGCATCATCCAGCAGTTTTGTGATGACCTACTTATAGCATGGCTTATTTAGGATTTTAAGGTCTCTTCTCCTCCAAGGTCTTTACAGCTCTTTCTTGCTCTTCCCCCTGGTCTCTGTCAAACCCTTATTTATACAGCTAAGGGGAGGAAGAGGTGATATGTTTCCCTATGTGTGAGGGGACAGAACTCAGGAGTCCAAGTCTCCCCATGAGCCAGCTAGAGGTGATCCCAGGATCAGACACTCCTTGGCAGGGGCAGTCGTCACTGGGCAGCAGTTCTGGTGTCCTTGGACCTGCCACTGCCTGTCACCTGCTTACTCCCAGCTGTACAGTGCGGTGACAGCTCCTCCCCGAGTCCCCTGCCCAACACCAGTCATGCACTTCAACTCTGAGAAGCACAGCATTTCAGGGTCCTTGACAAATGGTAACCAATTAATGTCAATTAATCTGATTAGCCTAAATAGTTAATTAAGCAGTTAATTAACAACATCATTGACAATAACCCAGAGCTCCTGGGGGATGCAGGGTTAGAGGCAGGAATGGGGTGGTAGGCCCTCCTTGCTCTGGGAGGGTGGAGCCCCTTAAGGTCAGACTGGGAGTGGGTGCTCCTTGTACAGCAGTGGCCTCTCCAGGTCCCCACCCTGCCCCACCATCACTCTAGAACAGTGGTTCTCAACCTTCCTAATGCTGTGAACCTTTAATACACTCCAAAGGGGTTGAGACCTACAGGTTGAGAACTGCTGCTCTAGAATTTTGATCCAGGCATCAGCCCCACCCCAGCCACAAGCCCACTCCTGGCCCCAAGTTGGGTCAAGAGGGTCTGATTTCTGTGGGATAGTAGCCAAGGAAGGAAAAAGCCCTTTTGTCTGGAAGACTGTTCTGTTCTAAAGTCCCAGAGAGGCACTTCTGTCTCTGTTGCTACCTCCTGCCCCAGACCAAGCACCTCATAGCTTATAATCCTGCTCAGGGTTATGGACTCCACCCCCCCCCACCACAAGCCCCCAGCTGCAGCCCTGGGAGTTATCTGCCACCTTTTGACCCATCCTGTAGAGGAGGGAACTGATGGATGCCAGGCCTTGGTCTTGCACTGAGGACCTGCAACACAGGGTCCTGCCCTCAAAAAACAACCAGTTAGGGGCCTCACAGAACTTCTATGCAGCCTCCGGGGTCCTACCACTTCTTGGCTGGGTAATGAGGGTGACATTGTTAACCTCTCGGTGCCTCAGTTTCCTCAGCTACTACCTACCTACTTCATCGGAGTGGGGAGGACTAAATGAGTTGATGCACGCAGCAGTGCCCAGCACATGGGAGATACTGAAAGGCCCAAATGAAGCAGAGGGTGAATAGCCAGTCAGATGGAATGCAAAAGGGGCCAAAAAAGAAGCAGCTCTGGGCACGTGGGGTACACAGGAGAGCACTTGGAGCAAGGCATCACCCAGGAGATGTTTGAACAGAGCCTGAAGCTCAAGGAGGTAGAGGAAGAGGAAGGACGTCCCAGGTGAAAGGAATCACATGTGCACAGCAATGAGGCCCGGGTTCTCAATCCCCACACCTCCGGTCTTTAATAAACACAGATCCCAGGTCTCACACTGAGAAATGGTCATTTAGGTGAGCCCTAAGATTTGCTTCTCATGGACTGTTCTAGAAATACTGGAGGAGGTATTCTGTACCTAGGGACAATGGGGGTAGTGGTTCTAGATGGGTTGAGAGGCCCAAGACCATGTGACCTGTGTCCTGAAAACACACCATAGGCCCCCATTCTCTCCATCTGTCTAAATCATGCTCGCCTTTCAGGGTGACCTTCCTGAGACAGCTCTGGCTATGCACTTACCTGCTGGGGACATTCCTTGCATTCTCCACTGGTCACAGGAGAAAGGCCAGACTGCCTACCTGGCACTAAAAGCTCCCTCTCCAGCCCTTACTGCCTAGCCTCACTCTTCGACAGTGCTTGGTGCTCTTTCCTCCTCCTCTCTGCTCCTGTTAGAAACACCCTTGTTCCTCCCCCTGGCAAACCTGTACTCATTCTGTGAGGTCCATCTGTGAGGCCAGCTCAAAAGTCAGCCAGGCCAGCAGCCTTTCTGCCCACCAGGGATGTACCACATGACCCCCAGTCTGTCTAAAACCATCTCCCATTTGTGAGCTTTACTCTTCTTTTCAGGGTGCCTCAGGCACAGGGATTGTCTTACTCTACCTCACCCCCTAGTTTTAGAAACAGTCTCCTATGTTCTACAGGCTTAACTACAGTGGCTATTTACAGGTATGATCACAGATCACTGCAGCCTCAAATTCCTAGGCTCAGGTGATCCTCCCACTTCAGCCTCCTGAGTAGATGGGACTACATCTACCCTGAGTAGGTGGGACTACCATGCCTGGCTCCCTTGCCTAGCACAGGGCTTAGGAATTACAATACTAATGGAGCTTTTAAGTTCAGAGAGGCTGCTGAGCAAGTTTTTGATGATGGTCACTTCTACTTTCTGATGTCCGAAGAGCAGAAGACAGAGGAAGAGAGCATCTGAGAGGCAGAGAAGAGAGGTATTCTCAGGAGGATAATGGATGGGGCACAAGGACAAAGAAGCACATATCAGGCCCAGACAGAGAGGGGAAGCAAGACTGCCTGGAGATAGGACTCACTGAGTGTCTTAGCTTCCTTTCTTCCTCCTGTCCCCTGATGGGAGAAAAGATGGCTTAGTGGCTCTGTTGGTCCTAAAGCCCACTTTTCCAACCTAGGATTCTCTGTTTGATACTAAGGGCTGTGCCATTGGCTGGGAATGGGCATGTCCACCTCTCATTCTGCCCCTGACTTATCTCCCTGTCTCCCTGGGCAAGGCTAGCCTGCAGCACACTCTGCTGTCAAATCTAGTGATGTATCTCCAGTATCTGTCCCCTCTTCAGTGGTGCCATTACCTCCTCTCCAGATGAATGCAGCCTCCCTGGCCTTATTGTCCTTGGTCTCTTTCTTTCCCTTGCTCTCCTCCCTACCCCACTGCAGCCAGAGTAGGTTTCCTCAAGTACAAATCTGACCATTTCATGACTTTGTTCTAAAGACTTCTATGACTCTTAAAGCTTCCCAAATAAATTCCCAGCTCTTACATTGGTTTTCAGGGTCTTTCAAAGCCTGATGCAGCTGGCCACTCCCACTGGACTATCCTCTCTGTTTCTGGGCACACCCTCTGTCTACCCTGCTGTGGCCACATTAGATAATTCACTATCCCTTTAATCTAGCCAGGATGTTTCACACCTCTGTTCTGTTGCTCTGTGCCATTCTCTGGAATGTCAGTCCCCTGCTTTCTCAGTCTGACACCTTCCTGTCATTTTTTTTTTTTAGATAGAGTCTCTGCTGCCCAGGCTGAAATGCCTTGGCATCAGCCTAGCTCACAGCATCCTCGAGTGTTCCAGTGATCCTCCTGCCTCAGCCTGCTGAGTAGCTGGGACTACAGGTGCCCACCATAATGCCCAGATAATTTTTCCATTTTTAGTAGAGACAGAGTCTCATTCTTGCCTAGGCTGTTCTCAAGTTCCTGAGCTAAAGTGATCCTCCCACCTTGGTTACCCAGGGTGTTAGGATTATCAGCATGAGCAATAAGGCCAGGGAGGCTGCATTCATCTTTCTTGTCATTTTTTAGGGCCCAACTTAAATATCACTTCTCTCATTAACCTCCTCTGGCTGCCCACATTACTTTGGATGACTTAGTTCTAGCCAAACCTCAGTGGGTCATCATTGTCTGTTTCCACAACTGTCTTCCTTTCTCACTAGTCCAGGAGTTCCCCAAGGTTAACAACAGTGTCTGATTCACCTGTGTGTCTACAGAGTTCCCAGGGACCCTATTTTCTGAGTTCAGAAAATAGGAGGCATTGATTAAATGGATAATTTTCCCCATTCAACTGGTAAGTGCTGTCTCCAGGAGTGCACTGGATCTTCTCCTTCCCTGGGGACTTTCAAACCCATGACTCAGTCACTTCTCATATCACACCTGGAGGCAGGTATTATGATGTCTACTTTGCAGGAAAGGAAACAGACCTGAGGGTGGAGGTTGAGGCCCAGCTGAGATGAGAGGGCAGGAGATTAGTGATCACCTGATTCTAGTTATGAGCTCTTTCTTCTGGAATCTTGTTGGATCCAGGCTCTGGCCCTCCCCAGAGGTATGTGACACTCTCAGGTTCTCCTTCTCCAGCAGCCTTGGGCATGTACCAGCTCAGCTTCTGGCAGAGACCACTGAGGAGTCAGGCTACTGTCACCTTCTGTTCTGGGTGACCTATTCCTCACCATAAAGCTATCCTAGCCAAGGGAAATCCACATCAGCAGACCCTTATGGGCACACAGGGACAGGACAGGGAGGATAGCTCTGCTATCCTCTGCTATTCTTACTGGCTCCCTGGGAAACAGCCCCACCTAGTCTTTGTAAGGCCATTAAGAGTATGGTTTTTGAGGAATCTTTAAGGACATCAGAGAATGCTCATGATAGAGTGAAAAATAGGATACAGACTCTCCAGCAGCATGTCCCAGTTATTTAACTCTGTTTATCTACAAACACATGAAAAAAATCCCACCAGGTTCATAGTGATCATCTCCCACTTTTAATCTTTTCCTTGGTTTCTGTATTTCCTGTCTTGTATGATGAAGATATGCCATTCTTAAAATTCAGTATAACCTGCTTTTTCCTGGGATATTCTGGGGAATGGTGGTAGGGAGGGAGCTTGGTGCTGTGGCCCCTTGACTAATGAAGCCACTTGGACCCTGGGGTCCTCAGAGGTTCCAGCAGGCTGCAGAGGAGCTGTGGCCCTGTCTGCCCGCTTCCGGTGGCACAGCAGCCTCTGCAGTGGGCAGGAGGCCAGGGTGGGGGTGGCAGGATGCTGAGGCCAGGCTGACTGCCCAGGAAGCAGGGCTGCAGACGGATGCACCGGTAACTCTAGGCTATGGGGAAGTCCCTGGGGGTTGGGGGAATGCTTTGGAGCCAAGGCACACACAGCCACTGAGGCCTTTCTCCCAGCCTGGCAACTCAGGAGTGGCTTACCTGCCCAGACCCTATCCTGGATAACATGGGGCCCACAAGGTTGAGCCTCTGGGGATGAAGGTGTTGCCCTCCTGAGCTCATGACCCAGAAGAGGGCAGTAGGGCAGGAATCTAGATGTCAGCAAGCACTAAATCATGGTGAAGAACCTAGGTTCTACAGGCTGGTTTCTGTTATGGCTGGTAATAAGCCCCTCCCTGTCATAGGCCCCTCTGTTCTACTAGGCCCCCTGTTGTCTCTGACCACCCCCTCCTCCTCTCTCAACCCACTCACCCTTACTAAGTGCCTCCCACTTCTCCAGACACCTTCTCTTCCTCTGATTCCTCCCCAGTTGTGGACAGGAAAGCTGCTGTCCTCTGAGCAGTGTCCCTGAGCCCCTTCCTACTCACTGAGCCTCTTTCTTAGAGTCAGGCCCTCCTCATCCCCTCACCTCATCACACCCCTCCCCTTTGCTGAGCTCTCCACCCCTTCACTGAGTCAAAGATTGGAATTAAGAAGGAACTTCTCCATTTCTTGCCACCTCTCCCCAACTCAGCCTGAACCAGTTACCATACCGACTTGGTCCTTCATTGGGGCCCTGCCTCCTGTCTGTAGAATACCAGCTGCAAAATCCCTTCTTCTCCCCCAAACTCTATGAATCAGCCTCAACCACTGCACCCCAGCTGCTTCCCTGGACCTGTGAGTGTGCCTAGGGGGCCTGCAGAGCTGTGGCAAACAACTCTGGGAGGTGTGTGGTGGGCATCTTCAGTGTCTCTGTAGGTGACATCAAATTCTGAACCAAAGGGCCTAATTCTGGCTCAAATAGTCCTGGGATCACTAGGTGAGCCACTGGGCCTCTCCAAGCCATATTTTCTCCTTTAATTAATACCCCAAGTCTGTAGGCAGGAGGGGCAGGTGAGTTTACAATCTCATCTCCAACTAACCTTTTAAACCTTGAAATACTGGAGGTGATTTCTACCTTTGACAATGGAATCTAGGCTTCCTGACAATATTAGGAAGACAGATTTTAAAATTTAGTGCTTATACGACCTTCAGGTGAGGACAATCTTCTAGTCAAACCCAATCATTTTATGTTTAGGGACAATAAGGCCCAAAGATGGGAAGGGACCTGTTCAAGGTCGCACAAGAAACCAAGATCAGAGGGAGGCCTGGAAAGAAGGTCCTTGGACTCATGTCCTGGAGTCCTTCATCTGTCCCTACCACATGCCACCCCTCAATACACACTGGCTCACAGTGCCCTGATAGACCCTCACCAAGGAGGAAATAGAGAATTGAGAGCAGAGGGGTGTCATGGAAGCCACCCTGGGCTCTTGAGGCAGTGGGCTTGGGTTGTACCAAGACCTTACTCTGTAACCTTGGCAAAGTCACATCACACTTCCAGATCTTGTTTTGTTCCTCTGTGAAGGGAGACAGAAGCACCTTTGGCACCACATTACGTGAGAATAAGATGAGATCATGAGTGTGAAGTGACAGGCCCATGGGCAGGGGCTCAGTATGTAGGAGTTAAGAAAGAGGCTGGGCTCCCGTGACCTCCTCCTCAGTACATGGTTGGCTGCTGGGACAGGAAGAGCTATGATTTCTGTCCCTGGGCAGAGGAGGAGAAAAGTCAGAAGGGGAAGCTGACCATAGCAGTGCTGGCAGCACAGCCCATCTCAGAAGGTGAGAGTTAACCACTCAGAAAGAAACAGGCGGTCACCAGCTTGCTGAGGTCAGTGAGAGGCCAGCAGGCAAAGGAGACGGGAAGTGGGTGCGGCAGTGAGCAGATGGGCTTGTCAGATTCAGACTCCTCCTTTGGCAGACCTGACAGCAGTGGTGACATCCAGCTGATCAGTTCAAAACAGGCTACCTCCAAATATCCCAGTGACCTTGGGGGAGTCACCTCCTCACTGCACTGCATACTCTTAGCCTTCTGCCTCAGGCTCCTCACTTGTAAATCTGGAATCATGAATTAAGAAGCTGGCACTTACCTGGGCTTTGATATCGAGAGATTGGAACAGGTAATCTATAACACTCCTGCCCCAGGGAAGACAGCTTGAGTGGCTTCATGACCTTGGAAAGTCGCTCAAGCCTTTTTTCTCAGCTATGAATAGGGACAATGATGCCCTCTGTGTGAAGCTTTTGTGAAAGTTAGCTTATTCCACTGTAACATGTGGGCTAGCATGGACCCTGGTACAAGGGCCTTGACCAGTGTACTCTAGGAACAGAAAGACGTGTTTCAAACTCTGCTAAACACTTGTCCACCTTCACCTAGCTCCTCTTTAAGAAAGTCTTATTTGTATTCTATTTACTAGCACTTATCCAGCATTTTACAGTTTAAGAGTAGTTTACCATCCATTATCTGGATTATTTCTTTCAACAGCAAAGTAGATATTGTTATCACCATACTTGTTTTATAGATTTGGAAATAGGCTCACAAAGGTCAAGTGGCTTATCTGAGGTCACATTCCATGCTTCTCTGACTTCAGAGTACACAAAGTCTCTCAACCCACCCACCTCAATCTCTTAAAATCCAGTCAACTCTTTAGTCACTCTTCAAGACTACCTCCTTCACCCCACAGAAGAGTGGGATGGGGCATAAAGTTAAGGAACCAAAAAGCTGATGGTGTGTGGGAGCAATTTCCTAGCCAGCTTAGTCCTATTTCTGGCTGAGGAAGAATCTGGCACAAGCTGGGGCCATGACCTTAAGATGCCCCCTGGACAGAGGAACTCTCCAGCCACTGCCCTTCTGTCCATCAAAGTAGTGTACCTGCCTTTGCTCTGGACATGAGATAAAAGACCAGCTCAGGCTCCCTGATGCCAGAGTGAGTGAGATTTTAGAGGAATGAGAAGTTATGGTTGGGATAGAGCATAGGCATTATAGTCAAGTCAGACTGTGGTGCCCTTCCCTTGCTTCCCCCAAGTCCATCACTACACGGGGCCTGCTGCCAAAAACAGGAGCTGCAGGAGGCTTTAACACTGTCCAGGCAGGGGCCTGGGAGGGAGGAGGAGGAGGAGGACGCAAGGCAGAACCTGCGTCTCTTTTCTCAGCCCTCCTCTTTGCCAGGAATTTGCTCTGGGGCTGGGCCCACTCTGGGCTCTAGAAACTCTCTCTGAGCATTCAGAGAGGCCACAGAGAATGCTCCCCAATTCTTAGTAGCTATTTCCTCTTCTGTGTCCTTCATCTTCTTCCCAATATGATAGTAAATGCCATCCTGTATGAGACCCAGTTCTCATTGCCACCTTCTGTCTCCCCAGGGGCATTTGGGCAGCTGGGAAAGAGGCCAGACTGTCCCCTATGCTGGCACCCCCTGCTGGACAGAGGCGCAGTATCCGGGTGGGGGCCTGCTCTCTCCACCACACCAGTGACCAGCGTCTCCACAGAGTCCTTACATTGGTCTCTCCATTCCCTGGGGAGCAGGTCCTTCTCCTCGGCGGGGGAAGGCAATTGGACTGTGGTTAAGGAACTCCCTGGTATCCACATAGCTCAGGCCATGGTCACTTATGCCCAGGGGAGTCCGGCCGTTGACCCCGCAGACTCCTCACTTTCTCCATTTCTCTCGGTGAAATGAATAACGTTCCCTATCACTGTTCCTCAGGTGCCTCGCATCCCCCGAACAGACACTCTAACAGCCCCCCCAATATCGACCCTCTGCTCAAGTGCCGGGGGCTGCGGGGCCCCAGCTCAAGCTGGGGAGGCCCAGAGTTCGACCCAGCCCCAGCCCCTCTGGGAAATGCCCCCGCCCCACCAGGGGCTCTCACCTCCCCGCTGACCGCCGCGCTCTGCCGGGCGCTGGAGCCAGGCCCTCTGGCCCCGCTTATCCGGGCCGCCTCTTCGGCTCGGTCGGGCCGGGCAGCTCCGCCGCCCCCGCGGCCCCGCGCCCTCCGTTTCCCCGCGGGCGCCGCCGCCGCCGATTGCTGAAATGCTGGACAGCGCACCACCATGGAGGCGGCCTCCCTGTCCGCCCGTCAGCCAGAGCGGCCCACCCGCGGTGCCCACAGCGCCCTCTGCAGGTCTGGAGGGCCTACCGCAGCGGGGGTGAGGGACTGGGTGTCTGGGAAATCAGTTTCCACTGCCGCGACGACGTCTGTTTCTCTGTTTGCGGTGTGGGCACGCCAACCCTGGGAAGCACCTGGGCAAGGGAAGTTATGATTAATAATTTGGATTTGGGGGTGACACTCGATATGCACAGTCCTCGCCAGGACACTGCTCAGCCAGTGTCTAAGAGGGCTCCGGGTCCAGCTGGGGGACACCCCCAGAATGCCCTTGTCATTGTGCTTCCGGTGGCTGGACCGAGGCCAGGCAGAGAGGAGTGGGAGATATACCAACAGGGAGAGGGAAGATTTCGAGAACAGAATCGTTTGGCCTTCGATGTTGCTGGGTTGGGAGTCTGGAGCCAGGAGTTCATGGAGCTCTTTTGTTACTTGGGGCAGCTTGTCTGTCCGTCAGCTCCCTTCAGTGAGAGGGCTGAGTGGAGGAAATTCCGGGGTAAGGGCCCTGGACACCTTTCCCTAGAAGCCAGGGACGTGGAGTTCCCTGCTTCAGCACCATCTGTGGAGTCCCAGCAGCTGTCTCGGGAGTCAGGGCTGACCTGGCAGGACAGTGATGAGGCAAGTAAGACTCCTAAGTGCAGACGTTTTTATTTATTTATTTATTGAGACGGAGTTTCATTTTGTGGCTCTTCGGTAGAGTAATATGGCGTCATAGCTCACAGCAACCTCAAACTCTTGGGCTCAAAGCGATTCTCCTGCCTTAGTATCTGGGACTACAGTTGCCCGGCACAACGCCTGGCTATTTTTAGGGATGGGGTTTCGTTCTTCCTCAGGCAGGGCTCAAACTCCCAAGCTCAGGCGACCCACTGGCCTTGGCCTCTCAGAGTGCTAAGATTACAGGCCTGACCCACCGCGCTAGGCCTAGTTATTTATTTATTTATTTAGAGACAAGGTCTTAACTCTGTCTCCTGGCTGGAGTGCAGTGGTGCCATCATTGCTCACTGCAGTTGGGTCAAGTGATCTTTGAGCCTCAGCCTCCAGAGTAGAGGTGGAATTACTACACTCAGCTAATTTTTAAAAATTTTATTGCAGGCTCAGTACCCATAGCCCAGTGGTTAGGGCACCAGCCACATACACTGGGGCTGGCAGGTTCAAACCTGGCCCAGGCCTGCTAAACAACAACTACAAGAACAACAAAAAATAGCCAGATGTTGTGGCGGTTGCCTGTAGTCTCAGCTACTTGGGAGGCTGAGGCAAGAGAATCACTTAAGCCCAAGAGTTTAAGGTTGTTGTGAACTGTGATGCCATGGCACTGTACCCAGGGCAACATAGTGAGACTCTGTCTCAAAAAAGTATTGCCCTCAGTAGAGTGCCATGGCATCACACAGCTCACAGCAACCTCTAACTCCTGGGCCTAGGCGATTCTCTTGCCTAGGCCTCCTGAGTAGGTGGGATTACAGGCGCCCGCCACATGGCCCAGCTATTTTGTTGTTTGCAGTTTGGTAGGGGCCAGGTTTGAACCCGCCACCCTCAGTATATGGGGCTGGCACCTACCCACTGAGCCACAGGTGCCACCCCCCCAAATTTTTTTTTTTTTAATTGCAGAGAATCTCCCTATGTGGCCCAGACTAGTTTCAAGGAATTCTCATATCTTGGCCTCCCAAAACACTGGGATTACAGATGTAAGCCACTGGCCCTGGGGTGCAGATATTAAGAAGCATTTATGGCTCGGCGCCTATAGCTCAACCGGCTAAGGCGCCAGCCACGTACACCTAAGGTGGAGGGTTCGAATCCCCAGCCCGGACCCGCCAAACAACAATGACGGCTGCAACCAAAAAATAGCCAGGCGTTGTGGCGGGCGCCTGTGGTCCCAGCTACTTGGGAGGTAGAGGCAGGAGACTCGCTTGAGCTCAGGAGTTGGAGGTTGCTGTGAGCTGTAATGCCACAGCACTCTACCCAGGGGGACGGCTTGAGGCTCTGTCTCAAAAAAAAAAAAAAAAAAAAAGAAGTCTTCAATAAAACAACCCATTTATTTGTCCCCTTTTTCCCAGTGGCCTGTTTCCATTGCCAAGAGAAGGCCCCAGAGGAAGAAGAGAAAAAGATGCTCTGCTTGCCAGGGCTAGCAATGCCAGCAGTAGCAAGGAGGAGAAGACCATCATAAAGAAGCTGTAAGTTGCCTTGCTGCCCCAGTTGCCACTAAGTAATTGCTACAGGAAGTAGTGGAGGGGGGCAAGAGGAGTTGCCCAGGGCAGGGAGGCCTTGCTCTCTCCTGGTGGTAGTACCACAGGTAATCTGAGAACCCAATGCTTCTCGGCCTTTTGGCTAAGACCAAGTGAAAATTCAATGCCAGTGTATTACAGGTATAATTATTATTTTTTTGTTAAGACAGAATCTCAAGGGCGGCACCTGTGGCGCAAAGGAGTAGGGCGCTGACCCCATATCCTGGAGGTGGTGGGTTCAAGCCCAACCCCAGCCAAAAACTGCAAAAAAATAAAAAATAATTAAAAAAAAAAAAAAGACAGACTCTTATTTTGATGCCCAGGCTAGAGTGCTAGGGTGTCAACCTAGCTCACAGCAACCTCAGACTCCTGGGCTCAAGTGATCCTTCTGCCTCAGTCTCCTGAGTAGATGGGACTAGAGGTGTCCGCCACCATGCCCAACTAATTTTTTTATTTTTAGTAGAGACAGGGTCTTGTTTTTGCTTAGGCTGGTCTTGGACTCTTTTTTTTTGCAGTTTTGGCTGGGGCCGGTTTGAAACTGCCACCTCCAGTATATGGGGCCGGCGTGCTCCTCCTTGAGCCATAGGTGCCGCCTACTCTTGAGCTCAAGGGATCCTCCCACTTTGCCTTCCCAGAGTGCTAGGATTACAGGCATGAGCCATCCAGTCTGTTTTCTTATATTTTCAGACAAGGTCTTGCTATTCTCAGTGGAATCATCATAGCCGCTCAAACTCTTGAGCTTAAGTGATACTCCCAAATTGCTAGGATTACAGATGTGAACCACTGTGCTGGCTGGTATATTATAATACATGTAATATATGCCAAGCAGTAATCTGAGTACTTGACATATATTAAGTCATTGAATCATCACATCAACCTTATAAGGTAGGAACTATTATTATCCCCATTTTACAGATGGAGAAATAGATAATGAAAGGTAAAATAATTTGCCCAAGGTCATACCAATAGTAAACAGTAAAGTTAGGATTTGAAGTCAAGGAAATCTGGCTTCTATATTCTACTGACTCACTATGATATAATAATAATTGTAACCCCGAAATAGTAATATTATTACAATATTAGGCCAGACGAGTTGGCTCACACATGTAATCCTAGCCCTGTGGGAGACCAAGGTTAAGGTTGGTGGATTGCTTGAGCTCAGGAGTTCAAGATCAGCCTAAGCAAGAGTGAGACTCTATCTGTACTAAAAGTAAGTTAGCTGGGTATAGTGGTGCATATCTGTAGTCCCAGCTACTAAGGAGGCTAAAGCAATAGGATCACTTGAGCCTGAAGTTTGAGGTTGCTGTGAGCTATGACACCACGACCCTCTACCCAGGGTGACAGTTAAAATTCTGTCTCAAAAAAAAAAAATGATCACAACAAGAAACACATAAATTATCAATTATTGTAGTTTGTGGTGGGGAAGGCTGATCACCTCTCTTATCTCCAATTTTATTTATTTTTTATTAAATCATAACTTTATACATTGATGCATTTATGGGGTTCAGGGTACTGCTTTGATATACAATGCGAAATGCTTACATTGAACTAAGTAACACATCTGACACAATTATATTCATTTCTTAATAGTTTTGAAATATACCATTGCAGGGCGGTGCCTGTGGCTCAGTGGGTAGGATGCCAGCCCCATATACTGAGGGTGGCAGGTTCAAACCCAGCCCTGGCCAAACTGCAACAAAAAATAGCCGGGTGTTGTGGCAGGCGCCTGTGGTCCCAGCTACCAGGGAGGCTGAGGCAGGAGAATCACCTAAGCCTGGGAGTTGAAGGTTGCTGTGAGCTATGTGATGCCATGGCACTCTACCGAGGGTGATAAAGTGAGACCCTGTCTCTACAAAAAAAAAAAAAAGAAATATACCATTGCATCATGCACATTAGGTGAGGTCCCCCCAAATACCTTTCCTCCTTCCATAGCCCCCAGCCCCTTCCCTCTCTCTCCTCTTCCCTGCTACTTTCTGGACTATAGTTATGCTTTGCCATTTATATGACTGTGTAGGTGATTATGTATTGATTTCATAGTCATATTGAGTACATTGGATACTTTTTTTTTTCCATTCTTGAGATACTTTACTAAGAAGAGTATGTTTCGGCTCGGCGCCTATAGCTCAACCAGCTAAGGCGCCAACCACGTACACCTAAGATGGCGGGTTTGAATCCCCAGCCCGGACCTGCCAAACAACAATGACGGCTGCAACCAAAAAATAGCCGGGCGTTGTGGCGGGCGCCTGTGGTCCCAGCTACTTGGGAGGCAGAGGCAAGAGACTCGCTTGAGCCCAGGAGTTGGAGGTTGCTATGAGATGTAATGCCACGGCACTCTACCCAGGGGGACAGCTTGAGGCTCTGTCTCAAAAAAAAAAACAAAAAAAAAAAGAAGAAATGAAATGGGTTTCACCTACACCAATGAGTAAGAAACTAGAAGATACCAGGGGTATGGTGACTATGAGATGTCCTCTCAACAAAAGAAAGGCAACGAAACCACCTCAGGGGAAAAGAGGGTCAATGGATGATGGGAACTGCAGTAAACTGTAGTGTCATCTTCATGTTGTATATGAAAGGAGAAGAACACATTTGAACTT
>CAUYTI010056525.1:0-27002 GCA_963575145.1 Galago senegalensis
CTTTTTTTTTTTTTGAGACAGAGCCTCAAGCTGTCCCCCTGGGTAGAGTGCCGTGGCATTACAGCTCACAGCAACCTCCAACTCCTGGGCTCAAGCGAGTCTCTTGCCTCCACCTCCCAAGTAGCTGGGACTACAGGCGCCCGGCACAACGCCCGGCTATTTTTTGGTTGCAGCCGTCATTGTTGTTTGGCGGGTTCGGGCTGGGGATTCGAACCCGCCACCTTAGGTGTATGTGGCTGGCGCCTTAGCCGGTTGAGCTATAGGCGCTGAGCCAGATCCCTCATCTTAAGATGAGGATAAAAATAGTGCCTACCTCATAAATGTTGATTCCACAAAGACATGCATACACAACCCTCAGCAGGACAGGGTCAGCGGCCATGCCTGGAATCCCAGTACTCAGGAAGGCATTACTGGGAGCATTACTTGAGCCCAGGAGTTTTAGACCAGCCTGAGCAGCATAGCCTGTAATCCCCACACTTTGGGAGGCCAAGGCAGGAGGACTGCTGAAAGCCAGGAGTTCAAAACCAACCTGAGCAACAAAGCAAGGTTGGAGAGACACCCACCTTTATAAAAAAAAAAAAAGAAGAAGAATTAGGTGGGTGGTACAAGACTGTAGTCCCAGCTACTCAGGAGGATCGCTTGAGCCCAGGAGTTCAAGGCTGCAGTGAGCTATGACTGCACCACTGCACTCCAGCCTGAGTGACAGCCTGTCTCTAAGAAAACATAAATAAAATAATATCCTTAGCAAACAGGACCACCCAATACATGCTCTTATACCATCGTCTCTATCTTCACCGCGCTATTTAACTCACTATCTTCTAAGAGTTCATTGGGCCCAAATGTTCTCAAGATCTTGGTTTCCCCAGTAACCCTTGGGTGTTTTTGACCGAAGAGTAGAAATTGGAAGATGTTATGTAGGATAAGAATAGGATGGGGGCGCTTAGACGTGGTGCTGTCAGACCCACAGTAGGATGCCAAAGGAAAATGTGGTTAGAGTGTTGTGTTGTGTGGGTAAAAGATGGCTCAAGAAATAGACCTCCCCACCCATCTTCAGCTTACCAGTTCCCGGGAGTCCCAATGCCTGCTAGATAACTCAGAGGTATGTCTCACATTGGAACAGATAAGGGCACCTTCAACACTCTTTGCTCACCTGATATTTCCACTCAGGAATGTGTAGAGGAGCCCGAACAAAGAAATGCAAAAGAACCAACACCTTGCAACTGTTCCTTCAGAGAGAAAGAGAGGCAGGTATGGAGAGGTGTTCTGCTGTTGCAGCCAGACACAGAGTAGAGACAGTCGTACACACAGGGTAAGAGCTACGCGAGTAAGTGCCCAAGGGACACCACACATCTCCACTCCACCCCTTCCCTGCCCCAGCCCCAGCCCCTCCTGCCTGCAGTTGGAACAGTGATCAGGAGACAACTGAGCATCCAAACCCGTATCTTGAGGTGAGAGAAGGCAGAGGGGAAACGCAAGTCAAGTCGTTTGAGCTCATGGAGCAGTCGTCCCAGGCACTGAGTGATTTGGGGACTTGGAGAACAGGTCACAGGAGAAGAAGGGAGGAGCATGTAATCCCAGGAGGCCCTGCCCTCAGCATGAAATAAGGGGAGAAAGCGGGTTCAGGATGAAGCCAGGAACGAGCGTGAAAGTGGCTATGGTGCCAAGGGGGAGTCTGCATTTGTCTACAGCCTTCTGGGCCCCCAAGGAGAAATGGAAACGCAGCATGGTCTGCAGTTCACAGCATCATGAGACTCAGTGGTGGGAGGCTCACAGGGGTTCCTGGAACAAAGAGCATGCTGGATTTTCCCCTTGAGGGGACACTGATGCCCAGAACGATGTCCCAGAGAACAGCCTTCGTGCAGAAGCAGCACCTCGTTGGCTGAGCTGAGTCTGAGGACGGCTCTGGAGACAGACGGGTGTCACCACATCCCAGGGAGTCCTGTGGGAGGCTGGGCTCTGCTCTGCTGCCCACTGATTGGGCTCAACCCAGGAATGGACTGGATTTGGTCCACTGGAGCTCCCTGAAGCCCTCAGGTCCCATGGAACAGGTTGGCTGTCAACACCCCATTCCTTCATCTGTGTCATATACCAGGGTCCTCACAGGATTTTGTTTGAGTAAAGGGTTCTGCTGGGGGTAAAGGGAAGGAAAGGAAAAGGGTGGAGAGTGGAGGGGAGGGGAGAGGGAGGGAGGGAGGCAGGGAGGAAGGAAGGAAGGAAGGAAAGAAGGAAGGAAGGAAGGAAGGAAGGAAGGAAGGAAGGAAGGAAGGAAGGAAGGACTGAAACCCCTGCTTTGCAATACCTGGCAATCTGGATTGTGCCTGTCTTCTGAATGACTTCCTCTCAACTGTTTGTGACAAATATTGAGTGGCTGCAGGCTCCAGGCCTCCTGGAGGGCAACTGTCAGTTAAATTCAGGCTATAAGCCTTTGAAGGCTGCTGCTCTGGGAGGATAGAGGAGCCTTATGAGCCCTTAGGCCCCTATCCCAAAAGACAGCCTGAATCTTCCGCCTGAGTTCTGAGAATATCAAAACGGCATTACCAGATTTGAGGGGAAAAACAAACAAGCAAACTAACAAATAATCTGTCCAGTTACATAGTTATTTAGTATAAAATAACAAATAGCATAAGTATGTTCCAAGTATTGCATGGTACATAGTTACACTTCTAAAAAGTACTTGTTTCCATTCTGAAGTTCAGAGTTAACTGGGCGTCTGTAATTGTTTCTGGCAGCTCAACCAGCAGCTATCTACTGAGCCCCAGCTAGATGCCTGGAGGACGGGAGGCTCTGAGCAGATGTCCCAGAATGCAGCCCACCAATGTGCCTCTTTTGGCTCATGGGATGTTTTCTGTTGGGGGGCTTTTTGTTAAGTAACTTTTCAAAACAGGGCACGTTCACTGAGTATACTAGATTTTCGGCTTCTCTGGGAAACTTGGCTGCTACGGCAACTTTAGGCCCGTGATCCCACAGGCCACCAGCTTCCTGGCCCCTCGGGACCTGAGCTCCTGGGTTTGCCCATTTCACCCTCTTCTTTTACTTCCCTGGCTCCTGGTGGTGTCTGGTTGACGACCCCAGCAAAACTCAAGGCTCCCTGAGAGGGAGACCCCAGGCTCAGCTCTCTCCCTCCCTGCTGCAGCTCCAGCACTGGGGGGATGCTCTTTCTTCAGAGACCTCCCAGAGGTGTGGCATCTTGAGGACACCAGGGTTGCAAACTGTAAATCAAACCCCAGGGAAATATCAAGCTTCAGATTTGGGGTAACAGTGACCTCCAAACAGCCGCAGGTCTCCATCTCCTGGCAGGGAGTTCAGCCTCTGTGGGTTCCATCATGCCTGGGTTGCTGGGATGTTTAGGTGAAAAAACACGGGACTTTGGTGATGGGGGCACAAGTGCTCACAAGGCTCCTCCACCTGCTCTAGGAGGCTCTGGTTCTAGCCAAAGCAGATTTGTCCCCCAAGCAGAGTTCAGAGTTCCTCACAGGCCCCTCAGGTGACCAGTCTCTTCCTCTCCTAGAACCTGGAGCAAAGGTCCCCAAGAGACTCAGCAGGACATGGACCAGGGCTCCCAGATCAGTACCCCTTTCTCCACAGACCATGTTGCCACTCACTGTTCTCGGGAAGGCCCCACATGCCAAATGGGTAGCATCTGAACATTGAGGGACAAACATTTATCTTTGATTTGAAAGGCAAAGAGAAACACAAGCTAAATGTTGTCACTATTTTTTCTGTATTAAAGAGACGAATGTTTGTAGAGATGGTGAAGAGCATGATGCAGAACTCAAATTCCCAGGTGAGCCAGAAAGAAGAGAGAAAACAGTAGGAGGTCAGCAGGGAACCCGGTGGACAGTGGTACTGTGTCTATTACATATTAAGCCTGTAGTGGCTGCCAGGCACAGAGCTAAGCTCTCAACTTGCATTATCTTATTTCATCATTGCAGCACCCAATGAGCTGGGCAGTGTCATCACCCCCAGTTTATAGATAAGGTGTCTGAGGCTCAGAGACTTTAATTTATCCAGAGCCACACAACTAAGTAGGACATCTCAGTAGAACTCCAGGAGCATCTGACAACAGCTGAGTGCCCCTTGTTCTCCTTCAGGTAGTAAGCCTGATACGCTTCGGCTGGCATTTCTCTTGAATTTGAAGGCACATCCTCCAGAATCCTCTTTTTTTTTAAGAGTTGATAAGCAAGGACATAAAATCTTAAACAATGTTGCCCCCTGGCCATTCACAGTCCAACCCTGGAACTGGAATTGACCCAATCCATATTCTGCTTTGCAGAAAGTAGAGACCAGCTCTCGGGGAACTTGAAATCTAAGTACATTTGGGGTGAATAAGGGAGAGGAGTTATATTCAAGTTTGATAAAAGGCTATGGTTATTTTGAGACAGCCAAATTATCACTGGGGCTCGGGCCCATAGCTCAGTGGTTGTGAGTTGTGTGCTACGTAGGAAAATTTTTTAGGGCACATAAAAAATTTTGTGCTAAGCACTGGGGAGAGAAGTGTGAACGAAAAGACTAACCTGGCCCCTCCTTTGCTCAACAGATACTGACTGAGAGCCTGTGACCGCATGGCACAGCCTGTTCAGGGTCTGAGGTTCAATCACCCACCCTCCAAGGGGGTGTGTCACCCCTGAGAGGGCAAAAACGCATTCATTTTATACATAAAGCACAGATGTGTCTCCGTACAGATATGCAGTTAGGCATACACACCTATACAGGTGCTATCTGTAAGGAGGTGGGAGGGATTAGGAAGAATTACCTAAGAAGTCTTGGGGGTGGGGGTGGGGACCATAATGAAAAAAGACTGAGAAATAATTAATTAGATCAATGAAACATAAAAATCCCTGCCTTCCTGGCTTACAATCTTGGGCCACTTTTTTTATATACCTAAGTGCAGGTAATGATTAAATAATTACTTTGTGCAAAGCGTTTTGAGGGCAAAGGCCGGTGGACTGAGCTCAGGAGCGTATTTCATAGGGACCTGCCCAGCCCGAGGGCCAGGAGAGGCCTCTCCGAGCAGGACAGATGAGAGGTTGTGTGGAAATGGGCAGGGACTTCCTGGACGCAGTTGCTGGAAGCAGCCACCCCTGTGTGTACTGAGTTAATTTCCACTTGCCAGCCATGTAAACCACTGCCTGGCCAGGCGCGGTGGCTCACGCCTGTAATCCTAGCACTCTGCGAGGCCAAAGCAGGTGGATTGCTTAAGCTCAGGAGTTTGAAACCAGCCTGAGCAACAGCGAGACTCTAAAAACAGAAAATTTAGCTGGGCATTGTAGCAGGTGCCTGTAGTCCCAGCTACTCAGGAAGCTGAAGCAGGAGGATCCCTGGAGCCCAAGACTTTGAGGTTGCTGTGAGCTGTCATGCCACGGCACTCTACCCAGGATGACAGAGTGAGACTCTGTCTCAGAAAACAAAACAAAATTCTGCCTTTTCATTCTGAGGGTTAGGCAGCAGATGCGTGGTGTCAGGGCGGCCTCCATGGATTCCCTAGCCCTGCTGCCCACCCAAGCACTTTCACTCTCCCCATCTCTCCCCCCTCCCAGGTCAGCCTTCTCTGCAGCCTTCTGCTCCCCCTCCCTTCTCACACCAAAATGAGAACCAAAGCTCCTTCTGTGGCGCTTCCCACCCCAGGCTCCCGGCAATGCCCCAAACTCCCTGGCTCCAACCCCGACAGTGGACTCCACACTGGGTCAGGGCTCTGGCATTTGAGAACCGTCCATGGTCAGCAATTTTATTGAAAAGCAAATGAAAAGGAATATAAAGAAAGGGTTGTTTAGAGGCAAGAGCTGTTGATGTTTGTGGTTTTGTTTTTCCCTGGGCACCAAGACCAATATTTACCTTTTGGGCTGGGGTAGCGATTTTAGCACCCTGAAATGATCTTGAATGCCAGTCTCAAAACTCCTCCAAGACTCCTTTCAGGAGGTGATTTAGGTGTTAAGGGAAAAGAGGTTAAGGGTCATCCTAACAGACCCTGGCATTGAAATCCTCTTAGGATCTTCACTAGGCCCTCTGCGGAAGATGGGGCTGATTTTCTGGTCCCTGTTTGACAGATAAGGAAACTGAGGGTGATGCACTAAGAGTGGCAGAGCTGAAACTCAGCTGCCCGCCCAGCCCCCTTGCCTGGGGTGTATGTGGGTACTGAAGGCTGGAGTCTAAGGTTCGCAGGAAGGGAAGGCTGGAGGTTTAAACCTGTTGGAAAGAAACTTGCAAATCACAAAAGTATCTACCAGTAGGAACAAAGTTGTGTAGGAGAGATTCTCTTAGGTTGCAATTTAGAGAAACCTACTCAGGAAGTGGAGGGGAGGGGTCTTGTAAGGATACAGGAGTGTGACCCTCTTGAAAGTGAAGAGAGAGGAGTGGGACGCTGTCTCCCCAAGACAGCGTCTCCTGTGCTCGTGCACACACACGGGACACCCACAGTACGTGTCTTTTTGTCCTCTCCATACCTCCGCTGATTTTTCTCTCTCCAGTCATGTGACAGGAAGGGGCAATCCCATAGTCCCCAGATCAAAGGACCAGCCCAGAAAGTGAGTGGCATCTCAGAAGCCCTAGCCCCAAGACCATCTGATAAGCCCAGCTGTACCAAGTGCCCAAGTGACTATGACCTGGGGTAGGGAACACACTTGGCTGCCAGGATGCCCCCTCCTGAGGGTGGGAAGTGCTCAAAAGGCTAGACAGACCCCCCTCAAATGTACTGCGTCTTCTCAAAGCCATCAGGAGCTATCAGCCAACATGTTCAATGCAGTAACAGCTGGAACACCATCAAAATGAATGAGTGTACTCATCATAAGAAGCTCCTGGTTTCAGCTTGGCGCCCGTAGCTCAGCGGTTAGGGCGCCAGCCACAGACACCAGAGGTGGCGGGTTCAAACCCAGCCCAGGCCTGCTAAACAACAATGACAACTGCAACCAAAAGATGGGCAGGCATTGTGGTGGGCACCTGTAGTCTCAGCTGCTTGGGAGGCTGAGGCAAGAGAATCACTTAAGCCCAAGAGCTTGAGGTTGCTGTGAGCTGTGACGCCACAGCACTCTACCCAGGGTGACATACTGAAACTCTGTCTCAAAAAAAAGAAGCTCCTGGTTTCAAAACCATCAAATATGAAAACATAAACAGGAAAAGCAATATCTATCCCCCTGCAGGAACGGACCCCCGAACACTGATCAGACTTGTTACCTTTAGGTAGTATGATAATGAGAAGTCATTTTATGTCCTTTTTGTTCACACCTATGCGTATGGGTGTGTATGTACATGCAAATTACTTTTGTGTATAAAAAAATAACAAAGCCATTTGAGTGAAACATTTTGGGATCTTGCTATAATGATAGACTTTGTGTATTTGTTCCTCTTGCTTGTTGAAGGTTGGAGTCAGAAGAACCACCCTCAGGGCCGCCCAGGAAAGACAGATGCTAAAGAAAGAGACTTCCAGCAAATCCAGCCACAGCCTTTTATTTTCTAAGCCTGGTGGGAGGGACTAGAGAAGCATCATCCCGCCAGGCCTTCCGTGATCCTCCGTGAGTCGACTTGACTCTTCTGTGTCAAAATACTAAGATGCTTTTGTAGGACTTTAAAGAGTTACTGCAGTATTTTCTTTCTAGATTAATATTTCACAGAATATTTTATTTTGGAGTATGTGGGGAGAGGGTTTTTTGGGTTTTTTTTAATGCCAATGAATGTACACATAGTCAGGTATATGAAGAATATAGGTTTGTAACCCTGACCCGTAGGCCTGGTAGATACAATTATGTGGTTCCATGTTTGGGTCGTGATGAACCTGAACATCAAACCTCCAGGGATCTCCAAGAGACCCAGTTGAGGACACCCAAGACTCGGAGCCACCGGGCAGAATGGTAACCTCGGGGCTGTCGGAGCCATGGCATAGTGAATTTATATCTCCATTTACTGTAATAAATTTAGACTGCCAATCAGTTTGGTTGCTTCCGTAATGACTAAAGTTTATATGGCACTCTCCGGTTTTCAAAATACTTCTCATTTAATCCTTCCCCAAGCCCTGAGAGGTAGCTAGTCTCATGTCCCCTTCCCCTTAGATTCGGAAGCTAAGGGCCAGAGAAGTGAAATGGCCTGCCTAAAACTACACAGCTCACAGATTCCAGAACTGGTCTTGAACGTGGGTTTCTAATTCCATCTCTTCTGGTCCATCGGCTATACCAGTGGTTATAGTCCCAGGCCACAAGGACAGACCAACTTCCCATCACCAAAGAACACACATTGCCCAGGTGGACACATTCCTTTTCACCGTGTTTAGAGAGACCCTCATTTTCCCTGTCCCACTCTCTGTTCTCCCATGTTCTGCCTTCTATCTATCCATCCATCCTCTCACCACCTTTCTTATATGGCCAGGTGGCCAAACAAAATAGGCAGAAGAGCCAGAAGTCACAAATACATTTTTTTTTTTATTCTTAGAAAGCCACATTAAAAATATTTTTATAGGCTCTGCGCCTGTGGCTCAAGCGGCTAAGGCCCCAGCCACATACACCTGAGCTGGCGGGTTTGAATCCAGCCCGGGCCTGCCAAACAACAACGACGGCTACAACCAAAAACTAGCCGGGTATTGTGGCAGGCACTTGTGCTCCCAGCTACTTGGGAGGCTGAGGCAAGAGAATTGCTTAGGCCCAAGAGTTGGAGGTTGATGTGAGCAGTGATGCCACAGCACTCTACTCAGGGCGACAGCTTGAGGCTCTGTCTCAAATATATATATATTATATTTAAAAACCAAATGTATTTTTTATACTGACTAAAATAGGGGAGAAGAGAACAAATTCTTGCGTGATATTGCATGGAGACACATCTTACACACTGTTAGGATATAAAATCAGTGAAAAGGAGGAGCATAACGACCTTCCAAATACTCTTGAAAACCCCAGAAATTTTCTATGAAGAACCTGGTGCTATTTAGACCATCCCATCCCCCCTAAGTCCTAAACAGCAAGTCTTTCTCCAGCTCCAGAACAAATCACTTGGTGAAGCAGCAGTTCAAGCAGCTGGCTCCCGTTTGGGAGCCAAACTGTGTACAAAATACATTATTTGTTGAACATGTACACTTTAATTTGCATAAGTTAACTATAATGCCTGTGTGATTCCACTATAGTTTAGGTCTTTCAAAGGACACATTAATTTTTATCATACCAACATTATAATCCATGTTGGCAGTTGATTCTTTTCACTCCTAGGACTGCATAGTTTTGGGGGTAGCTCCTGGACCACACCCTCCCTTCCCCTGAGAATGCACCCCACACACACCAGCAGATTTGCCATCATGCTGCTACATTAGCCATAGCTGATTGGCTGAGTAGTAGATGCCCCACCTCAGGGAGACCAATCAGATTTCTCTCCTAATTCAAGCTGGGCCAATCAGCAACTCTGTCCTTAGTAATGGAACATAGGATGCTAAGATGCCCTTTAAATCATTTCTGGTGCTGGAGCTGAGAGTCTTGATGCAGTTTTAGGGCTGGGGCAGCCATTTTCTCCCTTGTGTTCAGAAAAACAAAGCCAGTCTTCATAAAAATAGGAGGCTGGAGTAGATACGCAATAAATAGAGATAAGAAACGACAGAACCCAGAGAGACAGAGCAGCAGATACTGCAGATACTAAAACTACTTAGCCCTTGCTTAGCCATCACTTTCCTCTAACATACAGGCTCAAAGCTAAAACACCTTGATTTTCCTGCCTCCCTTGCAGCTAGGGTGGCCCATGTTGTACAGATTCGGCTATAAGTGAAAGCCCCTGGGGAGGGTTTCCCTGCTGGAATAAAGGCAAGCTTCTTGGGAGAAAGTGTTTTGCTCTTTGTCTCTGTGCCTTATCTCCTTTTTCACACCTGGAGCTCAGACTTGGAGCTGGAGCAGGCACACTGGGGATCACCAGGCCATAAGCAAGAGGGCAAATCCCACCTGCTAACAACAATACAGCAGAAATACAAGAAGCCCTAGGTGGATGCCTGTGGCATCACTGAGCTCTGAATGGTGGGTGACCAAACTGCTTACCTCTGTACTTCTTGTATAAAGACAAATAAATCCCTATCTAACTAAGCCACCATCATCAGATATATACATTTGTACTGTGGAACAAACCACCTAAAACTTAGTGACTGGAAATGACAAATATTTATTATTCCTATGATTTCATGGGTTAAGCCGGTCACTTGTCCTGTCTGGGATGGCTTAGCCAGGAGTAGATGATTTAGAATAACCATGCCTGTTCATTGGCAGGCAAGCTGGGGTAGGTCAGTCATTCTCAACCAGGACTGACTTTGTCCCCCAAGAATAGTTTGGCAATCTCTGGATATAATTTTGGTTGTCACAACTGCAACCAGGGGAGTAGATGCTACTCTCATCCTTGGTAGAGGCCAAGGATGATGGCCAACAGAACAGTCACAATAAAGAATTACTTGATCAAAAATATCAGTAATTACTGAGATTGGTCTAGAATAAACTTCCACTGGGACACTTGTCCCACCCCATCATCCAGCAGGCTAGACCACACTTGTTCATCTGGTCAGGGGTTCCCAGGAGCAGTGAGAACCAACCCCCCTACACAAGCACTTTTCAAGTCTCTACCTGCCTTGGATTTGTTAATATTCCATCAGACAAAGCCAGAGTGCGTGTGGGAGGGGCTCCGAATTTTCCCAATCTATCCACATCAGATTTTCTGTTATTTGAAGCTGAACAGGGCCAGGTGCAGTGGCTCACACCTGTAACCCTAGCACTCTGGGACGGCAAGGTGGGTAGATCACTTGAGCTCAGGAGTTTGAGACCAGCCTGAGCAAGAACGAGACCCTGTCTCTAAAAATACACACACTCAACCCCAGGGCGACTGAGTGAGACACTGCCTCCAAAAAAAAAAAATAAATAAACAACCTGAATACATTCCTATTTGACACAGAAGGAGAAATTCACCTTAATTCACAATGACTCTCTGATTCCCAGTTCTTTGCCTTGTGAAGGCCGGTTCTAAGGCCTTTCCTTGGGTTCCACCAGGACCCTTCACATCCCTCAAGATTCCTTGGTTGCAAACAACAGAAACCTCTTGTGGCTATTTAAGCAGAAAGGGAGTTTGCTGGAAGGAAATGAGGGAGGTTAGAGAATCAATGGCCAAGCAGAACTAGAAAGTCTGGCTTGAACAATCAGGAACTGGCTTTTCTTCCCTGTAGATGCCCCCTTTTTGCTTCAGTGAGTTGGAGTTCCTGTTATTTGCAACCCAACTGGCATTTGCTAAGACCCTCTGCTAGACAGCCCCCACTGGTGGTTCTGAGAAGCCACCAGAAACCTTTCCCCAGGGGGTCATACCAAGGTACCACACAAAACCTCCCAATCTTCCTTCTGATGCTCCAAGAAGTTAAGATAAACTACTAACTTCCTTCCGCCCTTGCCAATGGCAGCCCATTTGGATTCCTGGATTCGTGACTTTGCAGATAAGGTGCCCTTCTCCAGAAACTTGGCAGCCTTGCCAGTGCCTGCTGTTGTAGAAACCAGAGTCATGAAATGTCTAGGGGGAAAAAATAGCTTCCGGATCTGCACTCCCAAGTGTGCTCCTGGTAAGTGGAGTGGTTTCCAATTTTTTAGGAACTTAGGAAGGAAAGCAATACACTAACGACAGGAAACCCAGACCTACTAAAACTAACGTGTCCCTCTTTTCTGTGCTGAGGCTTCCCGAAGCAGGAGTTAGGGCACCCGGCGAGGGTAGACTATTTCGGCTTATCAACTTGGCCTCATTTCCATCAAGATGTGCTGCTTGCATCCGTCATCTCAGTGTCCCAAGTTATTTTTGGGCCAATTCATGACCTTATGTGCCTGTTTTTGTTTTTCAACATTTTTCATTGCTCATCTGGCCCCCAAAAATCCACCACAAAGCCTCCGACCTGTGCAGGGAAGGATTAGCAGGTCCTGGTTTTGAGTTTCATCTTTAGTATACTGTCATCCTTTCTAAGACCCTGAAATTTTGGAGGCAGAAATTTTATCTTCTAGCTAACTGTGGTCTTATCATCGGAGAGATCAGAGGTGCCCTTTGACTAGTAAATCACTTTTTTTTTTTTTGAGACAGAGTCTCACTATATTGCCCTCAGTAGAGTGCCAGTGCCGTGGCGTCACAGCTCATAGCAACCTCAAACTCTTGGGCTTAAGCAATTCTCTTGCCTCAGCCTCCCAAGTAGCTGGGACTGCAGGCACCTGCCACAATGCCCGGCTATGTTTTGGTTGTAGTTGGCCCAGGCTGGATTCGAACCCACCAGCTCAGGTGTATGTGGCTGGCGCCCTAGCCACTGAGCTACAGGCGCTGAGCCAACTAGTGAATCACTTTTATAAACACCCAGCCTTCATTCATTGAGGCAACAAATACTGGGAGCCCTACTATGTGCTAGGTACTGATTCTGCTGGGCTCTAACCCATGACCTTGACCTTTGCTCCCTGTTTCACATTCTGATCTATGGCTTTCACTGCAAAGGAAGTGGAATCCCTAACTTACTGGGTATGTTAGGTGCAAGCTCTCGCCTTTGACGCTCACATACATTTTTCAGCTTTGTACAGGGTCACTAATGGGCATCCTTTAAAGAGAGCTACATGCAGCAATAACCCTCTTCTGGGTTTCTTTGTGCCTTTCAACAGTTGAACTTTTAATAGCTAATAATAATAACTACTTTGTATAGTGTCCTTATTAGCCATCAGATACTGCGCACTTAATCCTCATTGTCATCACTTAATCCTCATTGTCATCACTCCTGTCCCACCTGTGAAATCCATGAGTCTGGAGTAAACAGCTTGGCCAAGATCACAGAACGAGCGTCAGAGCCCAGACGTCATACCTTTACCTGCTCCATATATGGCTTTCCTGGGTGAAGTCAAGGAACCAGACGGATGAGAATAGGGTTGGCAAACTCGTTCTGTAAAGGGCAAGATGGTAAAAGCCCTCTTGCTAGTAAGGACCGTTATCCTTTATCAGCCAGAAGTCTCAACTCTGAAGGGCATGGCTGTGTCCCTGTAAAACTTTATTGATAAAAATAGGCAGTGGGCCAGATTTGCTGACCCCTGTGTGTTAAACCGTCAGCCGGCCTGGATTATGAATGTCTGCATGTCTACTGCCTGCCACACAACGACCAGTAAGCCAGATTATCGCCACTGAGAGCATTCTGCACTTTTAAAATGTGCCATGTGCTGCGTTAAACACCGTACATAACTTTTCTCATTTAATCCTCTCAAGTTCTCTAGGAGAAGAGAGGTCTCCCCTTCTATCGACAGTGCACTAAGACCAAGATGGTAAAGTAACTTGCCCGACGTCATCCCCCCTGGCATTTCCAAACCCAGCTTCTAACCATCAGGGAACACTGCCTTTCACCATCAGAGAGCTGCATCTGTGCACTAAGGAGCTTTTCCAGGGGGGCCTAGGAGACCTGCCTCCCTGGGACCAAGCCTGAAAGGACGCCTACCTTCTTGGCACATTCTTCCCCCCCCCCCGGGCATCCTGGCTTATTAGCCCCCTTCTGAGAGTCCCCTGCTTTCCTTAGTTCATAGCTTACTTGGGTCAGGGGCTCCTAGCCAAGGCACCAGGCTTGCTTTCAACTAATTCTGCCCATCTCTGCACCAGATCATTATGTGTTGATTTCGCAATGTCCCTCTCGGTTTCCAAGTTCTAGGGTAACCCTGCAGCGGTCACGTGCAGTGTTTACCTGGATCTTCCATCTACTCCTTCCGCCTTGTCTGCTGAGCAGAGAGCTGCTTAAATGACCTCTGGGCCACAGTGATGCCCAAGGACCAGCAGGTCACTGGGCCTCAACCCGTATCTGATGCTGCTGACGCTGTCCTCAGAGAAGACAGGGGACAGACACTTGAGAGCCTTGTTTTTTAAGAGCTCCTGTTCACTTTGTGTTGAGTCATGTGGGTACACAGAGGTGTCACTTTAGCGGCTTCTCTTTCTTGGCAATGACCTTGAGACCTAAAAATGGGCCACCGGATGCTCTGGGAGAGTCACTGAGAGAACACCCAATCCGTCCCCCCAATCCGTCCCAGCCCTCAGGCAGAGCATGACTGAATCATGCATTCATTCAAGAGATATTTTTCCAGTACTAGCCTCAGGCCAGGTACCCTGCCAGGCGCTGGATCCAAAATTGAACCAGACAGGCCTCCTCCCGGTGGAAGTTGTATTGGGAAGGACAAATATTTTATTAATACCTCGTTACAGGCGATGAAAAGTGCTGGGTCCCAACCACAAGGGGCTTTAGCTGGAAGAGCTATTCCAGCCCCCACCACCAGGTCCCCTGCTTGCCTGCAACTTCCAGGACCAGTGCCCAACACACTTAATAAATGTGTCCGGACATGGCAGCACCTTGCTTTCACAGAGTAGCTGTTGCAAGTATAAAAATCAAAATTAGCTGCTGGTATGATTACCACCTTTGGAAGGGGTCCAAGAGGGTGCCGCAGGAGCAGCATTGCTGAATTTTAAGATACCTCCCCCCTCCCCATCACACATACTCTACTCTTTGGGAGCAAGCCTGGGGCTTCTCAGGGTGTTAAACTTGGACCCAGAACTAACTGCCTGTGACTGCGAAGCAGAAAACGCGCCCAGCTCGGCATCTGCAACTAATTTGAAAGACGATCTGGTTCACAGTATCCAAGATAACCACAAAAAGAGAGCTCCACAGGTAAGTTGGTTTCTAATGATGGGTTTACCTATGGCTCCTGCCCCATCATCACCCCCTTTCCTTCTGACTCCACACCCCTCCCCCATCCCACCATATAAATGCCTCCCCTCCAGGCACCCTTCCAGGTCTTACAAGAAAAGAGACCACCTCTGAGGCCAACCGTGCTGTGACCCCCATCCTGCACTCACTCAGACTGCTCCTAACCAGTATTTGTGCTGCCTCTGCACCTCGACCTCTGTGCACCTTCCTCCATTCATCAAGGCTTTCCTGATGGTGATGGAGTGTTTGTAATGATTAATTAGTAAGCTGGTATTTGTAAAGGGATGAGTGAGCACTGCATTTTAGGAATACAACTTTATCTTTGACAGCCTCCCTAAACCCCTTCTTGGTTTTCCCAGCCTGTGGGGCTGGGGCTGGGGGGACCACCCAGTGTTGTTGGGCTCTGCGATGCCCTCTACACTTCATGCCATCTCCCCAGCACCCAAGAGCTCTGCCCAGAGCTGTCTTCCTTTCGAGTATCGCTCCCTCCCTTTTCAAAGTGAGGTTGTTTTTCTTAATATTACTTCGCCCCTCCCCAAAAGACAGTTATACAAGTAGGTGTGGGAGGGAGAGAAACAAGTCATGGTGACTCAGACTGCCTAGCTCCCTTGCCACTGGAATATTGTCAGAACTGGCGCTGTTTCGCCACTGTCTCTGTAAAAATCCTTCACCGAGGGTGTGATTTTTCCTGAAGATCATTCTTTCCACATGACCAAATGCTGTAATGTGTCACCAGTCCAGATCATTTCTTTATGCCGCAATCTATGCTTGGGGCACAGGTTTCAGGGTCATTCTAAAGTGATTTCCTGGAATCAAGAGGCAACTGATTTTTCCTGGAAGGTTCACCTCCAATCAGGGTTCATCACTTTTCTCTGTTTTTCCTTCATTCACTACTTCTTTAGATTCCCTAAAAAGCGCTTTTCCGGAAGCCCAAGGACTTCAGGAGGAAAAAAAAAAAGTTCAAATAAAGTGTAGCCCCCAGCGTGCATCTCTGGCTTTAAAACAAATCAACAGTTATCTCTATAGTCAAGGTCTGGACCCACAGCCTCTGAAACCAGGAAGAGCACTGGGCAGCTTGTGGTGTCACCCTGTAGCCACCACCCTCAGGGCTTTGCAAATGCTTGAAAACCTGGTGAAAATCAACCCAGAGGTGTGAAAAGGGCTCACCCATCTGGAGAGCATTTGCTGAGTTTAATAGCAGCAGCCCTGGCATTCAGGGGCCCTTTTACCAAACACAATAGGTCATGAACAGGAATTCCCCCACCTGTGCACAGGGAGCCCACCTTCCCTCCCAAAGGTTATGTCCACACAGGAAAAAGGTAATTCAGCTGGGAGTTTAACACATACAGTCCGTCCAAGTAATTCCACCCCAAACCCCAGGTTTTTCACATAGATGTAAGTTGTTTTCCAAGAAGGCAAAACCCCCACATAATCTTCATCTTCGCTGTGTCAGGCCGAACCATTAGAAATCATAAATTTGGGTAAACTGAGCCTTGCCAGAGTTTCGAAAGTAATTAGCTGCTTTGTGAGAAAGACAGGATGTGGCAAACCCAAGCATCTAACCAACATCATTTCAAACATTGCAATCTACACCATATTCCTTTACATTCATTCATTAAATAACAAACTATTTTGCTTCTGTTGGGTCCTTCAAAGCCACACATAGGAGATATGGAAACCTGCCTTTCCCAAGTAGCTGGACTAAGGCGGCACCTGTGGCTCAAAGGAATAGGGTGCTGGTCCCATATGCTGGAGGTGGCAGGTTCAAACCCAGCCCCAGCCAGAAAAAAAAACTGCAATTAAAAAAAAAGTAGCTGGACCACACTGCCAGAGACTAACAGGAACTTAATTTGGAGCCTTAAAAAAAACAAAATCATTTAAGCTGAGCATCTTTATTGGACTCAGAAACAATCTCACAAACAAGTAAAGAAAATTTCACATTGTTCTGAACCTTAATGGGAATTTTTCTCAATTTCATTCTTTAAAAATAACCTTTTATAATAAATTAATCCAGCAATGTTCTTAAACACAGCAAACTGACATATCAATGAAGTGTCCGTTCTGTGCCAATCCCTTCATTCCAGCTTGCTGGTCCTCTGTTCTCAGGTGCTGCCTGCCTGCAAGCAGCTTGACTGGTGGGTATGGTTTCTTCTGCATAGGGCTCCTCAATATTGTCCTAACATTTTAAAAAACACGCCCAAAGCATAGTGAGTCCAGATCAGTGAGTCTCAAATTTTAGTGACAAGAACTATCTTGGGTGCTTGTAGAAATGCAGATTCCCAGGAGGCCAAGCTGGGAGGATCCCTGGTGCTCAGGAGTTCAAGACCAGCCTGAGCAAGAGTGAGACCCCATCTCTACTAAAAACAGGGGGAAAAAAATTAGCCGGGCTCTGTGGCAGGGATCTGTAGTCCCAGCAAACCAGGGGCTGAGGCAGGAGGACGGCTTGAACCTAGGAGTTCGACATCGCAGTAAGCTAGGCTGAGGCCACTGCACTCTTGGAGGGGCAACAGAAGGAGACGCTATCTCAAAAAATAAAATGTAATGCAAATTTCTGGTTCCCACCCCAGAAATCAGTTTTGTCTGTCTGGATTGGGGCCTGGGAATCTGCATTATTGATCTGCGCGGTGGTTCTGGCGCTGGAGATCCATGGGTTTGCAGTGTTAAGGTGAGGGCTAAACCACAGAGATACATTCTCTCTGAACTCTTCCCCCAGCCGTGTCTTACAAGCCTTTGGGCAGGACATCTCTCCTCTGGGGCTCTCATCAAAAAGGCAACATCAAAATCTCCCTGTTAGTTCCCCTCAAGCGGAGGCACTGGAGACAGCCCGGGTCCCGCAGCTCATCTGCCAAGTCATCTCTGCATCTCTGCGATGGTGCAGGCGGGAGGACCAGACTCTTCCTTCCCCTTTCTCTCTCCCGCTAGGGAAAGGGGTCGGGGGGATGAAGTTCCCGGAGGAAGCCCAGCCCCAACTCCCTCGAAGTTACTGGTCTATCCTTTTCCGAAGGATTGCAGCAGCTGCGTCCACGGCGCAATCCAAACTGGGGTTCCGGCTCCCCAGGTCCACCTTCTTCATACCCCTGGCAACCCTCATTGAGAATGCCAGTGTTTAACATCGAATCGTCTCCATGGCAACCGACAGGGTGTCACAGACACAAGATTACGACTTCACTGCGTGGGGATTCCAGAGAACGGGTTGGAGGGGTGGTCCCCACCTCAGCCCCCGACCCACACCCAAACTGCGAGGGAGGAAGCCGTTCTCCTTCCCGCCCCAGCCCCCGCCCTGACCTCCCCGCTCAGGGGCCACAAGGAGGATGAACAGGGGGGATCGGTTCTTACGGCCCCCCACCCAGCCTTACAGGGAGAGATGACTGCGGGCTCTGAGCGCCCTGCCCACCTGAACCTCAGCGACCAGGAGAAATCACGCGCGGGGGGCGGGGGGGCGGGGCGGGCGGTCCCTGCCGGGGGCACAAGTCCCACCCTCGGGGGCGGCGCCTGGCGCCGGGGAGTGTCAGGAAGAGGAAGAGTGCGGCCGGCGGCTGTGCGCTGAGCCGCGAGCAGGGGCCGGGCCGAGGCGAGCGCCGCGCGGGCCACCATGGCCACGGACGAGCTGGCCACCAAGCTGAACCGGCGGCTGCAGATGGAGGGCGAGGGCGGCGGCGACGTTGCGGAGCAGCCGGGGCTGAACGGGGCTGCGGCGGCGGCCGCCGGGGCGCCCGACGAGGCGCTGGGCAGTGCGGACGAAGAGCTGAGCGCCAAGCTGCTGCGGCGCGCCGACCTCAACCAGGGCATCGGCGAGCCCCAGTCGCCCAGCCGTCGCGTCTTCAACCCCTACACCGAGTTCAAGGAGTTCTCCAGGAAGCAGATCAAGGACATGGAGAAGATGTTCAAGCAGTGAGTGGCCCCCCGCCCCGCGACCCGGCCTCGGGCCCCGATCCCCTTGATTCTGGGATCCCGCGCCGCCCCAGGACCCCACGCCACCCCGGCACCCTTTGCGCCAGCTAAGCGCCCCCAACCCCGATACACCAGGGTTAGGACCCTGCGGCCCCTTCCAGATCGTTACCCACCACCCCACCACGCATTAAGGGTCTGGAGTCCCCGCCCCTGGCACGCGACTTAGATTCGTGGTGGTGCGCCCCCCGCTCGGTACACCATAGGCGTGCACAGGGAGAGGGGAGCCCCGCCGTTCCTCCCAGGTAACTGCCAGCCCCAGAGAGTCCTACCACCACCACCACCGCCACATATGCTGTCCGGGGACCTGTGCCCAGTTGGTGACGCTTCCCCAACTGCGCACACACTGAGACTGGGGACCCAGGACCCTCCCTTCTCCCCTAGCCCAGCTACTGGAGTGCCCCCCCCCAACACACCCTGGTCAAAGACACCCACCCCTGCTGCCTTTCAGGGGTGACCATTACTGCACCCCATGCCAACCACATTCCTTTCTTTGGGGTCTTTTTGTTTTCTTTGCTTGTCTCAGACCCTCCTCAAGGTGAGTCTTGGGCCTGGACACCCTCCCACTTCCCTCTAGTTATTCTAAATAGCAAACTAAGGGCAAACACTGGCCCAGACCCCCCCAGACATCCTCCCACTTCCCTCTAGTTATTCTAAATAGCAAACAGGGGGCAAACACTGGCCCAGACCCCACCAGGACTCGAAGCCTTGACCCACAGTGGTGTCCCTAGGGAAGGACCCCAGGACCCCTGTGTCCCACTCTACAGGCATATAAACCTCCCTCCCCCCATCCCTGCAGGCCTGAGTCCCCTCTGGCCTCAGAAGTCTGACCTCCATTTCTTGCCCATACCATCCCCCTGCAGTCACTGCTTTCTGTCCCAAGCCCTGTCCCCTTGGGACCTCTGATGCCTGCACACACACCCCCTCCAGCCAGAAGGGGTCCCTCCCTCTGACTTGCCCAGTTACTTCCACCCCTACCCTCTGTTCTGTATGATTCCACATGTTGTGCCCTCGCAGGGTCAGACAGGCTTCCCAGGCCTATGGGTCAGCCCTCCAAAAATAAGCAGACTTACCAGCTGGACCCCACCAGAGAGAGAGGGCTCCAGCTCCCCTTCTGATCCGCCCTTGGTTCCTACCCTGTTGCCACTGAGATGGTTGGCCACACTCCCTCCTCGCCATGTTTGTGCCCAGGGGCTGAAGGTGCCCAGTCCCCTCCCTTTGGTACCCTCCCCACCTCCTGTTCCCTGTCCCTCTGCCTGCCCCTGGCTCCTGGGGAGGTGCTGGTCTGGTGTGGAGCTAGAAGGGAATAGAACCATCCTGAGGCTAACCCTTGGGTGAGTCGGGAAGTCCAGCCCACTGGGCGCAGTCAGCCCAAGGCCAAGAGAGGGGTGTGACAAGTCTGGCGCCACCTTGGCTGGACAGGAGGTTGGGGGACAGGCCGAGGGTGCTAGCCTCAGACACACACAGCTGTCAATGCCCAGGCATGAAGCAGGAAACCCAAGGAGGGGCATTGTGCAACCCATAGCTTACGGAAGGCTCTTTCCCACTTCTCACCACCTGCTGCAGCTTCTGCATTTGGCCCCAATACAGAAGAGGTATTTAGTTTTCAGCCTGGGGTGACTGAGGAGCCCCGGGGTTTCCCAAAGGTCAGTCCCTGCCCCCATCCGGTTGGGACCTGCGCAGAAGCCCCAGGGCACTGAGGAGCCCACCTCTTTGCCTCCAGGGTCTTGGTTAGGGTTTTTCCAAAGTTTCCTCCCAGCCAAAGACTGACAAGGTTGGCAGATCGGGATTTTCAAGATTCCAAGAATAGCTGGAAAGTGGCCTGGATCACTGTCTGGAACTTCCTTGTAGAGTCTGTCTTGTGGGGAAGTGCAGAGGTGATTCTAACAGGACAGAGGTCCCTGTGTTGATAGCGCTGAGATGTGAAGGAGCTTCTGATGTCCTCCCAACAGCCCCATGACTTAGCACTCTTCATCCCACCGTCCTGCAGGTGGAGAGTTAAGTAACTTACAAAAACCACACAGCTAGAAAATTGTAGTCAGGATTCAAACCCAGGTGTGTGCCTCCAAAATCCATGTTCTTCCCATCTGGGTTTCCTGTCACAAACAATCTGCTTTCACGTTAGACAACACACTCCAGCACCCCCTTCCACGTTCACGACGGATTTTGCACCTCACATACCTGCCACCAGCCCACGTTTCTTCTTCCACAGCATCCCTACCTGTCCCCCCAGCCAAAAAAAGGTAGAGCTATTTTGGGAGAATCCAGGCACCCCAGAACAGGACTTAGGAGATTGCAGTTTGCTTGGAAGGGGAACACAGCTGGGGACCAGGCTGGAAGCTGCATTTGCACTGCGATCTCACTTTGCACAGGCTGTTTTGGTGCTAGTTTGACAAGGAGTACTTGGATGGAGAATGGGGAGGGGAGCTACGACCCTCCAGCCACCTCTTGGCACTAGCACTGCTTGCTGGGCTGTTGCAGAGGGCAGACAGGAAGGGGCCAGGAAGCTGGACTTCTAGGGAAGGAAGTGCCGCCCGCCGGGGGCCCGGGTGAGGGTGACAAGCTGCAGATTTTGTATTCAAGGAAACAAGGCTTTACTGTGCCAGCCGAGCCCAGCCCTGCCGAGGCCCGGCTGTGAACAGCCAACAGACGGGCTCTCATAGAGGACAAAACCCCTATTCTGCTTCTGCTGTCCAAGTGGGCCTGTAGCCTCCTGGGTCCAAGCAGGGCCCTGGGATCACAGCCAGAGCATCAGAGCCAGAGCTCTGCTGAGAGCAGAGGGCAGGACCAAGGGAACCCGCCCTCCAGGGAAGCCACTCACTAGAGCAGAGTGCAGGAGCATGGGAGGCCACACGGAGGACTGAGAGCTGGCCTTTCCTTGTTGGCTGGGAACTAGGAAGCTGGGTGTCCGTCCTAGCCTACTGGCCCTCCCTAGGCCTCATTCTGCCCATCTGTGAAAGGGGCAGGCTGTATCCAAGGATTCCCAGAGGTCTTCCAACTCTGGTCTTCTTATATCTGAGGGGTCCTGAGCCCTTTGGGGTGGCAGAACTGCCTTTCAGGGTCTCCTGGGGCACTGAGAATGGAGGGAAGATAGACCAGCTCCTGCCATCACTGATCTCACACTTCTGGCTGTGTACTTCCTCCTGGGAGAGACCTTGGAGGTTGACTCCAGCCCCTTGCCCCACTTTACAGAAGAGGAAACCAAGACCCAGGAAGATGTAGTGACTTCCTCAGGGTCACAGGGAGGTTTCCAGTAGCCCAACCACAGCATCCTCATACAATGGAGATCACCGTTCCTACTTCTCAGGGTGGGTCTCAGAGGTGGTGACATGCATAGTGCTATGGCCCAGTGCCTGGCACAAGAGGTGGAAAGTCACAAAGCCTAGACTCGGTGCCTCCTCCCACGTGGCCTCAGGCTGTGTCCATCACCTCTAAGGTCCCCCCTCTCTGCCCATCCATCCAGGGCTGTGTTAGGAACCTTCCAATCAAAGGGGGTAGTGGAGTGGCCCCAGAGGTCCTCCAGGGTGACGGCAGCCCATATAGGGCTCTGGAGCATTTTGTAAGCTGAGACCTGCCAGAAAGGTAGGCAGCTGTGGAATCTGAGGAAGATGCCCTAGTTCCATGCCTTGCTCAGCCTTGCCGGCCCTGTCCCCACCCTTGTCCCCAGCCACTTCATCTCATGACCCCTGCGTCAGCAAGGAAGGCTTCCCTATCCTTCTGGCTGGCTCTTGCCCTCCCCTCCCTTCCCATCTACCTGCTCTGCCCCGAAGGTATCTCTTTAGACCCTCGTCATTCAGGGTACCACTCCCAGTAGTCCTTCCAAGAGGCAGTCTGGTGGGGCCTTGGGAGTCTGCAGCCCTGGGTTTGAATCCCAGCTGTGGGCCATGGAGTACATCACAGAAACCTTCTGAGCCTCTGTTCCCTACCCTGGAACAGGTTGTAGTAGGACCCACCCCACAGGGCTGTTATACAGTGCTTAGCCCAGCATTTGGCACAGAGTGAGTAGATACTGAGTTAGCATCCTATACGTCCTGTCTTGGCCCTAGCAGAGGCCTGGTGGTAGCTGTGGGGGCTGCCACAGCAGCACTGGCTGCCTCTGCATACCCCCCAGTGGAGCTTCTGGGCCTGCCAGGCTTTGGGACAGAGTGACAGGACCCAATGTGACACTCCTCCTGTTGTGCTGAGCAGCCACTCTGATTGACAGCTACATATGGCTTTAGTAAATAACAGAAATGGAGAAAGGAATCCATTATCACCTAGTGATGTGGAAGGCAGGTGGTTGGGGGGAAAAAAAAGGAAGAGCAAACAGCAGTTCCAGAGGATGGTAAGGCTGGGACTCCAGAATGTCACTGCCCAGCTGGGTGACTCTAGGCAGAGTACCCACCTTCTCTGAAGCCTGTAACCTGTAGCTAAAGGAATTACCTGGGGTAAAGGTGTGAGGATTAGGTGTAAAAAGCCCTAAGCCTTTGCATCACAGTGTCTGTTTTGTGGGCTATTTACATGAGAGATGACGTTTTTGAAAAATATAAGACCCACTTGTGATCATTCACCCAAAAGATATTTTAAGTTTTCACTACACCCAAGTTCTAGAGAATTAAATGAAGAATCAGGTTCCTGCCCTCAAGAGGCTTAAAATCTCATAGACAGCAGGGATGTGTAGGAGGCTGGGGTGGAGAGGAGGGACTCCCTCAGGCCTAGCAACAGAAAGTTCCACCACAAAGACAAAGCTCTCAGGGACACAGTGCTTGACACTCTGCTCAGCCAGCCCCCTGCCTCCGTGCTCCCTCCTTGTTAAATGGAGCCAGTGTGTATTATTTAAGGAATTGAATTTAATCCTCATACCAGCACAATGAGGTGCTTACTATCGTTAACCCCTTTTGACAGATGAGGAAACTGAGGCTCAAGGAGGTTGAGTCACTTGTCTAGTAAGTGGCAGTGGTGGGATTAGAACCAAGTCTTCCTGCAGGGAGTCCCAGAGCCAAGTGGAGACTGTTTATAGCTGGGGAGCCTTAGGAGGAACTCCCCAGGCCCACCCATGGCAGGTGGAGAAGTTGGGTCCTTCCCCTGTAGCACCAAGAGCCTGGCTGTCTAGGGGGCAGATCCCCAGTAGCCCTGGGGAGGGCATTTCCCGACCTCAGTCCCCACTCTCTCTTCCTCCACCACCCCACCCCCGACTCCATCATATCTGAGTCACTTCTCCTAGGCTTACGTGGACTTTTGGTTCCCTTTTGGCTCACGGCTTCCTTCCTTCTTTGGTCTGTTCTTCATTCTCCCCAAGCCACTAGGGTCTAAGGCCAGGGCCTGGCTTCAGCTGTAAGAGTTCCGGCAGGGACACCAACAGGCGCTGCTGCCTCAGGGGAGCCAGAGGCCCTCCCTGCGAGGCCAGCCCAGCCTGCAGAGTTGGAGTCCCTTTTGCAGCCTCAGCGGGGATAGTCCCACCCCCTCTAGCAGCTAAGTTCCCTCTGACTGCCGAGCAGCCTTCTCCTTGGCTAACTTCTGCTTTTCAAGGACAGCAGAGAAGCAGGTTCAGTGCCAGACAGATACGGCCAGACCCCACAGGTTCCCGAGCCTTGAGGAGGCTTTTCCTGGCACCTGTACACTCATCTGATTACAAGGACCACCGTCTCTGCCCCATTCCAGGCATGTTCCCTCCTTTTCAGTCCTTTCTTAACATCCTACAAGATTATCAGCACCCGTTTACAGATAAGGAGAGGGTTTACGTGACTTGTCTAAAGTTACACAACTAGCGGGGGCAGAAGCAGGATCTGAACCTGGGTCTGTCTGACACCAAGTCCCCTGTACCCTTACATCAGCCCATGTGTTAGTGGAAGGTGTTAGAAATGCAGATGTCCAGGCTCCACCCCAAATCTCACGAGGCCACCACAGAGCCGTGTCCCCTCACTTGCCAAGGTTGGCCTTAGGCGGGTTACTTAATTTGTCTGAGCTAGCTAAGATGAACGAAGTTAAGATTAAGTGAAGTTATGAACACTGCGTTATATTAAACATTCAATAAATGTTCTTTATCATCACTTCCAACAGTAATTATTATTATTAAGGGAGGACAGGAAGCCAGCCTCCCTTAAGGGGAGCCAGCCAGAGACCTTGCAAGTGGAGGGAGATATTTTAAGTTTTTAGGCAGTCTGGGGTGGGGGCACACAGGAACTGGCCCAGCTAAATGCAAAGCCAGGTGGGCCTGGAGGGCTTAGGAGCCCGTAAACACCAGCTGTCTGTCCTCCTGGGCCCCACACCTGGAGGGACTGTCAGCAAAGGCCTGGGCTAGGAGTCAGAGTCAGAATTAGGGTCACCTGTGCTCCCGCCCACCCCTGTGCAGCGGCTGTAATGACTGCTTTCTTCTGCCATCAGGCAGGAGGGGAGGATATGCACAGAGCAATTTCCTAATGGTTCCAAGGCCATGATGGGCCTCCTTAGGGCAGCAGTGGGCTTCCTGTCCTCAGAGGTATTCAAGACACTATGTGAGAATTTGACCTTCACAAAGAGCTAAATGAGATGACCTCCAGTATCCCTCTCAACCCTGAAGTTCCCTGAGACGTCCTGCCAGGCATGGGGACATAGCATAGTTGTTTAGAGCTCTCCTATCTGATCAGACGTGTTCAAACCCCAGCGACACCTATAACAAGTCACTGCTTCTCTGAGCCTCGTCCTCCTTGTCTGTTGAATAGGGATGTTTGTACCTGCTGCGTGGATCTCTTGTGAGGAGTTGAGGCATAGTGCTTGGCACATAGTCAGCGTGCAGCAAGGAGTACCCGGTAATGATAATATTGTTAAGAATCAGGGACGGGCCTTGGGTACAAGGCCAGGCACTGATACCAAACGCCGTTGCACCAGGCGCTGCCTGCTTCTCAGTCCTGGTTATCAGAGCTCAGGGTGGGGAAGCAGCCAGCTGGGTGGGACCATGCTAAACCCTGGGTGGCAGCCGGCCACTCCACTTTCAAGTGGGGAATAGGAGGAGATTCTGTCACCAGCATCCAGGGTAGCAGCTGCTGAGCCCTCCCTGCTGAGAACAATTCAGGGGGAGGCGGGTAGGAATGTGGGCCCAGTGCCAGGCCCCGCAGCCTCCCTCTGGTGCTGGAGAAGAGTGCTGAGCTCCCAGCCCAGGTGCTTTGCTGCTTGCTTGCCCTGCTGAACGGAATTGGTCTTGCTGAGGAGGCCCCAAGCAGATCTCCCAGCTCAGCCTCCCCCAGCTGTGCAAGTTTGAGAATGTGGGATCCGGGGCGGTGCCTGTGGCTCAAAGCAGTAAGGCACCAGCCCCATATGCCAGAGGTGGCGGGTTCAAGCCTAGCCCCGGCCAAAAAAACTGCAAAAAAAAAAAAAAAAGAGAGAGAGAGAGAATGTGGGACCCTCCATGAGCCTGGGAAGAAGAGGGAAACCAGGAAAAGGGAAACTTCTAGCTGTTGGGATCCTGCAGTCTGCCAGCTATGTGACCCTGGTTTGGTCACTGCCCACCCTCTCTGGGTCCCAGTTTCCCTGTGTAATATGAAGCCAGTAGACCAGGCTATCTGGATGGATCTTGTGGACTGACTTCTCTGTTCCTGGATCCTCCGAAACTCCTACAACCTCAGTTCTAGCTCAGGAAAAGGGCAGATGGATGGGAAGGCCTCCCCTGCCAGGCAGATGCCTGTTTCCAGAAGTTCCATCTTAGACCCTCTCCCTCACATTGCTGTACATTCCCCCACTGCCAGCACAGCGACAGTCTCCTCCTTTTGTCACTCCCCCCTCCCCTTCCAGAGGAGGAAAAGAAGCTCCCCAGGATGCTGGGCCTTTGAATCGGGCCCAGCAAAGGAGAAATGGGACTTCAGAGGAAGGGGGGATGCTGGAGGGAGCCCTGGGTCATCTTGTCCACCCTCCCTCCAGGCCAAGCCACAACAGGGCTCTCCTCCCAGCCTTGTACCATCAGGACTGGAGCCTACGGGAGAAGCTGGTGCTTATTTTATCATTATTCCTAGTGTCATCACCATTTTTATATTGTACATGGAAAGTACTCAACATAGTATCTGGCACAGAGAAACGTCTTGATATAACAGCTGCTGTTAATAACAGGTTTTGTGCACCTGCTATATGTTAGCCATTTTATATCCATAATATAATTTACTCTTTAATAATCTTAAGGGTAGGCTGGGTGCCCATAGTTCAGTGGTTAGGGCACCAGCCACATGCACCAGGGCTGGTGGGTTCAAACCCTGCCCCAGCCTGCTAAACAAAAACTAACAATAATAATCTTTTTTTTTTTTTTTGAGACAGAGCCTCAAGCTGTCCCCCTGGGTAGAGTGCCGTGGCATTACAGCTCACAGCAACCTCCAACTCCTGGGCTCAAGCAAGTCTCTTGCCTCTGCCTCCCAAGTAGCTGGGACCACAGGCG